>MKEJ01081554.1:0-13923 GCA_001753735.1 Embelia ribes | reverse complement strand
GGTTCGGGTTTTAGTCTAAATCGGGTTCGATTCGGTTCAGGTTTCTTATTTATAATTCAGGTTCAAGTAACTCAAAATTAATTTCGGGTAATTCGGATTTGGGAATTTCTTTTTTTTTTTTTTGGGTAATTTGGGTCAGATATTTCCCGAATTATCCGAATGCTCTCCCTGAGCCAAGGGAGGCCAAGACAGATGACTTAAGGAAATCACAATTCAAAAAATAACAGGTTTTGATGGAGTAGAGATTCATGGAGCCAATGGGTACCTGGTTGATCAATTCTTGAAAAACCAAGTTAATGATAGGACTGATGAATATGGAGGCAGCTTAGAGAATCGTTGCCGTTTTGCTCTAGAAGTTGTCAAAATAGTTGCAGATGAGATTGGCCCTGAGAAAGTTGGGATATGACTTTCCCCTTTTGCAGACTACAATGACTGCAGAGACTCGAATCCAGACGCTCTAGGCCTACACATGGCAAAAGCATTAAACCAGTATCAAATACTATATCTACATGTGATAGAACCAAGGATGCATACCCAATTTGAGAAAATTGAGACAAGGAAGAGCCTCTTACCCATGAGGAGAGCTTTCGAGAATACTTTCATTGTTGCAGGTGGGTACACTAGAGATGATGGAAATAAAGTTGTCGGCCAAGGGGGTGCTGATTTGGTTGCGTTTGGACGCTGGTTTCTGGCCAACCCGGATTTGCCAAGAAGATTCGAACTAGATGCGCCACTGAACAAATACGACCGGAGTACATTTTACCAACCTGATCCTGTTATTGGGTACACAGACTACCAATTTCTTGAATCGAGCTCTGAATTGAACTTAAATATTTGAGCCATAATCAAACTAAGCATGTCCATTCGGTGCCATAGAAACCAAAAATGGCACTGCTCAGAGCATCATATCTTGCTCTTCTGTATCGTTTATCCTATTCTAAATGATAGCAAAAATATTTCTGGTATTTATGTAAGGAAATCAGAAACACTGTGAGAATGATTAATACCAAACTAATTTTGGATTAATTAAACGGTACAGATCAGCCCTTCATAAATCCTTGATGATTATTAGTCAACATGTGCATTCTACACATTCAGTAAAGCCTTTGTAGCTATTGCAAAGAGAACCATAAAGTATTTGGTGAGCATGCAGATAAGAGTTTGGAAAGTCACAGAGATAGCAGCAATTATGATTGTCTACCTTGATGTATCATAAGAAAATCACAATAATGCACTAGAAGAAAACACAAATAAAGGATAACTTGTTCAATAGTTGAAAGCGAAGTTACACCAATCCCTACTCATTGTCATTTCCTAATTGGAAACCACAATGAAATATAAAGTACAATTAAATCAAACCGAAAGAGAATCCAATAAGGATGACACATAACTACTGAAATACTAAAATAGCTAAGCAAATAGCTTCAATGTCTAATCCTCTTCCTCCTGCAAAATGAAAAGCAAAAAAAAGTTAAGTACATGTAAATGGCCAATAAAATTATAAAAATAACAACCCCTTGAAATAGTTAATACAGTACCTCTCCTTTGCCTTCTTCTTCATCATCCTAGTCATTGACCTCGGACCTGGACTTGTCAGACTCATCATCATCTCCATTGCCCTCAGCCTAAACCATAACAGTCATCACAATTATCATTACTTTAGTTAACACACAAAATTGTTGACAAATGTCAAAAGCATATTCTGAGTTACCTGCTTCTTGTTGTAGGCTGCCTTGGTCTTTTCATACTCTTTCTTGCGCTTCTCTGCCTGCTCCTAGGACGGAGCTTTCTCCTGCACGTAAAAATCAGTCTGACTTAGTAAACTGGTCATTGAAAAGTGAACAAGGAATTCAAGCAACCATATTCCCTGCAGCATATATAACATGAAAGTTGCTTCTGACTTGATTGTGATTACTTAGAGTATTAGACATTGACTTCCATTTGTCTCCACCCACATTCCCAACCTAATTTGGTATAAATTAAGCCATATAAATCAAATAGATGTACTGCATGTGTGAAAAGTTTGCAACAAGATGTTCTACATAACTGTGGAACTTATGAAATTACTTACAACAGCCATGATTTGTTCTTAGGATAACTCTCCTTATACTGCTTCCTTAATCCTACCCTGAACAAGATATAATCCAAGACAAATCTTACATGTGCTAGCAAAACTCCAAATCAGTATATAATACAACATTGAAGGCATTGTTATTTCTAGTGCATATAGGAAATAAGTTGTTGTTTTACAGATCATGAATCATAAAAAAATGTTTATGCATCTCTGACACGTACATGAAGACAACAGCGGCACTGGGAGGCCTCTTGGACTTGTTGGGGTCCTTTGATTTCTTGCTCAACTTTACTCTTTTCTTCACAGCATGCCTAAATTATAATCAAACATTATTATAAAACATTTTATTATTAGTGATTTTCACAGCAAGCTTAAATAGGAACATGACCAACCAGTCATATAAACTATATATTAATTATTATTAATTTTCATTGCAAGCCTTGGGCAGTCAACCATATACTGACAGAAACTACATGAAATTGGAATCACTTGAGCAAGAACAAGATTCGCCAGTATCATCAATTTTCATATCAACCACTAAGGCAGTCAACCAAACATTACCAGAAAATAAATAAAAACAAAATCAATTAGGCAAATACATAATCTGCCAGTCAAATATATCAGTAATTCATATAGATTTTATCAGCAAATTGAAGGCCGTTACCAACAAGACTACGGATTTGACAAAACATCATAAAATCAAAACATAATCACTTAAATAAGATAACAACCAGCCAGTTTTATCATTCCTTATTATAGATTTTCATAGCAACAATAAACCAGTAAAATAGCAGATATATGATGCATAAAAGCATTGTGCCATAATCAAATCAAAACATCACTTGAACAATGGTACAATTCCCAGGTAATATATCATCAGTACATACAGATTTTCACCACAAATCTTACACTCTTAATCAAAATATAGACAACAATACATGATAAAAACAAAACACAGTAATTGCTGAAGTAAGAACTGAATCCACATGGTTAAATAAATAATTAACCAGCCCTGTAATTTACTAGTTATTGTAGATTTTCATATCGAGGCTTAGGCAGTCAACAAATATTGACATGAAATACATTAAAAGAGAGAGAGAGAGAGAGTCAAATTAAAACGGAATCACTTGAGCAAGGCTATACAATCTGGTAGTCAAGTAGATCAGTAATTCAAATATACTTTATGAAAGCAAACAACGCCTTAGATTCACAAATCATGATAAATTCAAAACAAAGTCATCACCAACGTGACAACCAATCGATGGAGTTAAACATAGATCAAATAACATCACTGGTAAACTTGTTTTGATTTTATTATTCAAAACAAGAAAGAACTAAATATACAGAGTTAAATATATACGCTTCCAGGTCTACAAATCATTGGTTAGGATAGATTTTCACGAGAAGCCTTAGGAAGTTGACCAAATATATAATCAGAAAAATGCATAAAAACATAATCACACGAGCAATTTTATGATCCGCGAGGTAAATATTTCAGTAATTTTTATAAATTTTCACATCAAAATATAGTAATCTCCGGAGAAATAACTGAATTTACAGAGCTAAACATAAATCTATACGTATCATCCAGTAAACATACAAATTAAATATACATATGTATATATAAATATATATATATATATATATATATATATAGAGAGAGAGAGAGAGAGAGGCACGTACTCGGTGGACTTAGAATCAGCGGCCTTTGATTTGCCTCCTTTCATGGCTAGACACCCGCAATCGTAGAGTTGAATCAGCCATTGACATTGATTTCTTGATGAATCGAATACAGAGATATAGTTAATCGACGAACCTTGGCTCGGCTAGGGCTAGACTGTGGAGAGAGAGAGAGAGAGAGAAGGAGAGAGAGGCGAAATATGTAAGAATTGGGGGGAAAGTTGAAACTGCGCCGCGAAAGGAAATTTTGACCCTATTCAGATTGCCGAATTTGTGATTTTTCACAGATGAAAATTTTCACCAATCTCACTTCCCCAATTATTTGTCCATTTCCAAATTCCCCAATTATTTGTCCATTTCCAAATTCAAATACTACGTCTAATTTTGCATTACACTAAGTCATCATTTATCAAAGGTGATTATAGTTGAACATTATTATTTGCTACCGGTATTATATTTTTGTCACATTATATAGGAATAACGAGTATCAATTTTGATGAAATTGAATATTGTGAAAATATTCAACTCCTATAAAATCGATCCTAAACTTATATTTCACCAAAATCGAATACATTTGACTTTGCTAAAATCGACCATATGTGATATACCATAAAAATAAAATTCAAAACAAAAATATGGTTCTGGAAACAAACAAAGTGAACTCAATATAATCACTCTTTTTTATCAAATATGCAAGACAACAATTTGATACACACTTGTTACCCTATGAGAATGGTACACGTCGGTTCGATAAACAATTCAATAGCAGATCAATTTGACAAGCATAGATTTTATCAATAATATTTAGCTTTGTGGGTGTACAAAACAATCGTAGAATGGTTAATTGGTATTTTGCTTAGGCCCAGCGTCAATCATTGTGTGTACAATGCACGAACTTGAAATAGACAACTTAGTGCAATAATATCTATCGTCAAGGCGTTGATACAATCATTTATTGGATATAAGATAATTAGTGGGTTTTTTAAATCTATTTGGGTTAACTTGGCTTTGTTTTAAAAGTTTATGTTTGGGAATCTATTTCACATCCTCCAGATCTCTGTTTTATCATTGTTTAGTACGTATTTCTTGATTGGGGGCATTTACAACCACATAACACAATCCTATAAGTAGTCTCAGGTCATTGCTCAAAACATGCCACTATGCATGCATCACAACTGTGCTAACAATGTCATTGTCGGAATGATGCAAAGGCTTAATCTAAAATTGTCATGCATTATGACAAGACACAAATAATTGTTATCTCAAGCACTTGTCTTGGTCTATAAATAAGGTGATGCACTCCATTTCAAGTACACAAGATTTATAATTTTCTTTTTTGTTTCCCAATAAGCGCTATGCAAGTGATTCTATACAAAAAACATCGGAACATATTCTTGCCGCGGCAAGTTGATCTTTCATGTCAGGTTTAAGTGTAACACAAAATGTTGTTACAAAAATTTCCCCATCACATTATTAATTTAATATTAACACCGAATGATATATGAATATTTAAGCATCAGCGGAATTAGATTGAAGTACACATATATTTTTGTAATGGCTCCACATATGGAAGTTAACAAAATATATTTTTTTAAGAACAATTTAGTATCAATGTATACAAAATTAATGCTTCAACAATTTTTATTTTATTTTATTTAGAATTTACTACTTTTTTCATAAGTAGATTTAGCGGAAGGCCCAACAAAGGGGTACACGGCCCAACCGAGCCCAGTGCCCAAATTTGAGGCAGTTTCACTTTCACATCCCGCCAAAAACGACGTCGGATGTCGTCTCTTCCTCGTTATTTTCCGCCTCGTCAAAATTTCCTCGCCGCTTCATCTCTCTCTCTCTCTCTCTCTTCCTTTATTTTAAAATTTTTTCTCAATAATTTAGTGTTGGTCGCGAGTGAATTGAGTATATCACAATTAGCTGATCTCGATCTTAATTTACTAAGCAATTCTGTATCCGATCAATTGTTGCTCTGTTGTTTACGATCGTGTTCGATCAATAATGGTAAACATTTCCTCGGAAATATTGAATATAATTCGACACTGATGCTCATGCTCTATTTGTTTATTGGAATTTGGTCTTACTCCATGGCTTGTTTGGTGCAGCTTAAGAGTTACAGTTTATCAATTTTTTTCTTGAAAATTGGACATTGTTTGATTGTTCAGCTTATAAGCTGATTTTATTTGTTATTTTAACATTAATAAGCCAGAAATTTTAAGATAAATACATAAAATATTTTTTTTATTCAGAAATAAGTTGAGTTATTTACTTAAAAATTGCAACCAAACCAATACACGGATTATATTGGTTTTAGATGATTATAAACTTATTTTGGTTAGGTTACAGAGCTATTTAAGGACAGTGGAGGTAATAATGCTTATTATTTTAAAAAATCGAATGGACATCATATATATTAGTATTATTTTTTATGTGGCTTTAGATTCTGTGTAACCGAGGTTTAGCCCTCTGTTATAAGTTTTCATCACATTCAACCCCCTTACTTCCAATTCCTGGCTCCGCCTCTTTTATCGGGATTTAGTTCCTCATGGAGCAACATGTTGTGTATTAATCTTGAATGTGTCTAGGTAAATAGCGCTATAATTTGTCATGTTTTGGTTTATAATACAAATTTTAACTTATAAAAATAAGCATATTGTATACCAGTGTAAACTCGGATTAGTTATTTTCACTTGCTATAGAGATTCTGTGTTCTATTCGCTTTTTTTTTCTTTTTTTTTTTTTCCTGTTTTCGTACGTAACATGAATAGTAAAAGTGCAAGTCATTGTTTCTTTTGCTGCAAAGACATTGCAAATGATGTTTTACACTTGATCTCTGAACTCTCAGGTGAGTACTGTTGACAAAATTTCAACACTGATGCACTTGTCTTGCGTATTCTGTTGGAATTTTGGTCTGCTTTAGCTATGCTTATGCAACTTTGTGGGTGATCCATTAATGATATGTTAAATAAAAAATTGGACATGTTCCGAGTTAATATCATATAAACCATATTTAAGGGCAATGCAACTAGTAAGTACAAGGGCTGATGGGTGCATATGATATAATTGATTTATCCTCGATGTGTCAGGTAAGTGATTGGATTGTTTGCTGTATTTTTGGATGACACATATCAGCAGATTATCTTGAAAGACGAGAATATCATGTATATATGCTATTTACATGCATTTGTGCACGAAGTAGATGCAACATTAGTGTGTTCATGCCTTCCTTAAAATGCAACCTGAGCAAAATAATATGATAGCTTTTAGTAATATTGAACCAACATATTTGGTTAATTGTTTTGCGAGTTAATAGACATGACTCAAATTACCTGCTATAAATTTTATCGAAGAGAAAGTGTCAACATTTCAGGCTTTCAGCACCCATCGTGCACGTGATCTCATATTTTACCAATCTACTGGATTGGGAATTTCGATACCTCTCATGATGCTCACTAAGAGGTGAGCTTTTATTGCATCACATTACAAAAATCTATGAGTTATGGACTGAGTGGAGTAAAAGATTTGGCATGTTCCGAGTTAATATTATGTAAACCATGTTTAAGGGAAATGCAACTAATTTGTACTGAGTGCTGATGGGTGCATATGATCTAATTGATTTCTTCTTGATGTGTCTGTCGGTTGAGTGATTATATTGTTTTCTGTATTCTTTGATGATACATATCAGAACATTATCTTGAAAGATGAGAATATCATGTACACACTATTGTATATATATGTGTGTGCATAAAGTAGATCAACCTTAGGGCGTTTGTACCTTTTTTAAAATGCAACCTGAACAACATAATATTGTAACTTTTAGTAATATTGAACCAACATATTTAGTAAATTGTTTTACAATGAGTCACAAAACATGACTCACATTACCTGCTATAAATTTCATCGAAGAGAAAGTGTCTATGTTTCGTGCACGCGACCTCGTATTTGCCAATCAACTGAACTGGGAATGTTGATAACTGTCATGATGCTCACTACAAGATGAGCTTTTATTGCATTACATTACAAAAATCTACAAGTTGCGGACTGAAAGGAGTAGCATTTTTTGTGTTAATTTTTCTCATCTCCATGGTCATTGGCATTTAGTCTTGTTCAGTTTTGGCCTCTTAATCTGGTACTTGATTGTCTGCTCCTTCCATTTTCCACTATCCAAATAAATCTCATAGAAATTCACTTCCCCTCCTGCTGTAATTGTCAATCCGATACTGCTCCGAGTCCCATATATTCCCTGTTCCGTAGAGGTAAATATTTAGTTGCATATAGGTCTTGCTAATAGTTGTCTTTAAGTACTTCTAAAGGAATCAATAACTGGTCCCAAAACAATTATCTAATTTTTTACATAGTGCATCAATTATGCATAACTTTAATAATTTTCTAAAGGACTAGAATCAAGCTCGTTGCAATTATTCTTGATTAACTCAAATTGGGCCTAAGAAAAGCTTGATTAATGGCTTTGTCGACTTGTTGAATTTGAGCTTGAATGCTTGTGAAATTGGAACTGAACTTAATGCCTATGCTGTTTGACTTCATTCATTTATGGTCATTTTCATGTATATTGGATATTGATAAGTTCCACTATAAACTATGATCAACAGCATCTAACTGTTTTATTTTGTTTTGGTTTTTAAGTACGTCTGAAGATGGTAACTGTTTGCCTTAGTGTAGCTCGATTTCCACTTAAGCTTGACCATCTGTGGCTTTGGTAGATTAATTGACATACTAATATCGTAAATCGGACGTACCAGTGGTGTGTCAACCTCTACAAAAATGGGGCTTAGACTTAATTCCCAATCTGCTGAGCATATCTGAGGTAACTCGCTTTCTTCAGCTCTTACTGTGTCTTTCATTAGTTTTTCCACCATTTCATGCATTGGTATTTCATCTTTAGCATATTCCCCTAACAGCTCTTTGAAATTTTTGCCCAAACGCTGTGCCTGCATGAATCAAATGAAGAAATTCTCTTGCAATTTCCCAAACCCAGCAAGGAATCTAAAGTATGATCACAGATATAGTATATCTCTATGTACCATCATATTCTTAAGTCAATGGCAATGTAGCATGTTATCATGAGATCGCTATGCCTTCTTTGGCAGGGAAATTAATACGAATTTCATAATCATTATTATGTATATGAAGTTACCTTCGGCCAAGGGGAGTTGAGCTTTGCATTTGTGAGCACATGAATACCAAAAGGGACTTCTTGAATAAGGACAGGCTCCCCCTTGGGCCTGTTGGAGAGATAAACCATGGTCTTCGTCAAAAAATCGGCCACTATCAGATTGAACCCATTGTACTGATAAGCTTCTTTGCCCACTTCCTCGGCAAATTCTAGTGGGCTCTTGTTGCTCTTTTAATCACACAAACAAGCAAAGTCAATACCAAGACTAGGTAAGTACTATACTGATAACTTTATTTAGCCCCTTCCTCTTTTGCTTGTTGGAAAAGGAGAAAACTAATGTTTAACGGGGCATGTGTTTCTCAATGCTGTCACATTTTCCTTTTGGCTTTTTCTGAGAATTTTTTACCCTCCCACTTATTTGTTTAGGAAAGGGTTGAAGTACTAGTCGTGAGGGCCAATGGAATTATTGTTTCATTCATATTCTACCAGGTTACTAGTTTAGACCGGATAAGTAATCTCAGCAAATGGAGTTTATAAGCTCGTTTGTGTTGGTTTAAGTGGTTTGCACTATATAAATTCCTTTCATAACTAAAACCACATTGTTAAAATTTATGAAAATGTAAAATTGAAGGGGGGTCATGGGGCTGACCTTTAAGAAACGAACAGGGATGTCTCCTCTGCTTTTTGCCTCGGGAGAAGTATGAAGCTCCAGCACATTGGTGATAAAAGCCACTCTCCCGTCTCTTGAACAAGCCATCCATGTCCCGCCCGCAACCTCATCTCTCCCTCCTAGTATTTCCCCACCCTCCCACCACCCAACTGGCTTTGTCGGCCTTGAAGTAAAAATAAGATTAAAATAAGCAATTAATAACAAGTAAGAGTTGTTTGGTGGTTCCAGAATTCTCAACGATATTTCCTTTCCCATTTTAACCAGACTTTTGAGAGTTCATCAAAAAGCATATGTCACCAAGTGATAACAGTATTAAGATGATAAAAATGAGATGGTAAAACAGCCAAGAGTGTCTTTGCTTTTCCTTTTTCTGTTTTGAGCACATTGTGTGAAGGCCTTACAAAAAGTGTTTTCAAAATATTTATGTATGAACATAGTAACTGTTTAACAATAAGAACCGTGTTATGTTCGCTTTTTAGACATCTTGATAACACGAAGACTTGCCTGTTATGGTATTCGTCACGGTTGAGCAAGAGGATGAATGGGAAGAGGGGATGAGCTTGCCAAGCAAACACTGTTATACACATTATTGTGTATCAAACTGACTTTGATCTAACCAAAGGTAATAATACAAATAGTGACTTGGTAAAAAGTGCTAAATTTGAGCTCAAATCTCTTCTGTCAAGGTTATGGGAAGAAATGAGATGAAGCTATATGTGTTTATATACTGGTGTGTGAGATATATAGTTGCTTATTTCACTTGTCTTTTTGCTCTCAGTCGGTGTTTGTTTTCGTATATAAATTATTATCCAATTCCTGTACATATTTTCAATACCCGTGGGTTTGATTGAAACAGTCTATGCGCTTTATTAAACAAAAAATTATGACAATGCGCTGATATATATCAGAAAAAATAACATGATATAAGATGCTACAAGTATATTTAAAAGCAATAATAATATTGGACATCTACTAAAGTTATAGTTTTAAGGAGGTGGTGTAGAGTAGCGTTTGGTTTGATTACATTTTTTTAGTTTAAATTTTTATTTTTTATTAAAATATTTGAATATTTGGTTGCAAAGTTTTTTTTCTTTCTTTTAAGGTATTCTCATGATTAATCATTCGAGGTACGGTTAGGTGCTATAAAAGAATCTTTATTAAAAAAGTTGTATCCATTCAAATTCGAACTCAAAATTTCAACCAAAGCTGCGGAACTAATTGCAAAGCTTTTATTAAAATCTTAATCGGGAGATTGTTGCTTTTAGTCAATTTTTTTTTTTTCCTCTCTTGCACAGTTTACGTGAAAAACCAAGCGGCGGCCGCCTTGGCAGAATTGGATAAATTTGATGATTATCCATTTTATGGAATGAAAAAGCAAAAATAAAGACTAATATACTTATTTAATGAAAGTGGCAAAGTATACTTACTAGGAGACTAAAAGATAAAAAGAATATTTGGATATATTTGTGTGTTATTTGCTTATTGAAAGGTAAATTGCAAAACAAGTAAAGGGAATCATTGAGATCTTGTTATTATAAATAATTAAGTTGAACTTCTATAAGCTACTTGAAGACAGCATTTTATTCAGTAGAATAAGTAACTAAAGCTTTTACTTGTGATACTTAACTACCCAACAAGCCTTGTAAATAAGAATCATTTTCCTAGAAGTTGTACAAGAAATTTTTTTGTACAAAATTACCAGGATTTAAGAATAAATTATTTTAAATTGAAAAAATTAATTATAACTATTTTTAGATTAAAAAAAATACTAGTAGAAATTTGTTCTCAGTTTATAATAATTTGTCTTTGAAATCACCTTAATTCCTATATATTGCAATGGAAAAAAAATTGTTGTATTGAGAGGTGTATTTTTTTTTTTAAAACAATAACGGAAGAAGGGGGGCTTCAATAATATGACAAAATTCAAAATTCGGTCCATCGTTGAGAACTATTTAATATCTAATTAAAAGATATAATTAAATTTGATCTATCAAATCTATCTAGTACCACAAAGTGTATTTGAAGGCGCGGAAGCTGAAATTTATTGTAGTCCCTTAGCCTTTTTATTTATTGCACTTTCACCCCGCCGTCTTTATGGGTTGAATTATTAAAGGATCAGGCCATGAGCTCAGCTAGCTGTTGTTGAATTGCAATATATTTAATATAACATCTAATTTGCACATTAGCCCCAGCTAGATTATTAGGTTGCACTCGAATTTGGAGAAAAATAGGTGAATATGGCTTAGTTCAGAAATGCGGGTGATCTTCAAAACTGTTTTTACGTGTTTTTTATTATAAAGAGATGAAAATAAGTATTTATAAGAAATATAATAACTATAATTAAAGTTATTTAGGTAATTAATGATAAAAGAATTAGGATTGTTTTTTTAGAAACAATATTCTTAAGACCATTTCTAAAAGTATCCTTGAAAACCAGAAGTTATGTTATTAAAAACTGGTGTTTTAAAGTTAATCAAATATTAAGGTATAAGTTCCAACAAGAAAAGACAGAACTAGGTAAGAAAAAACAATACCAAGCTGACATTACCTATTGTCTTATTATTTTTGTAATTAGTACTATGTTAATTAATTCTCAGTGTTTGTAAGAAATATATGAGGTGTTTGAAATGTTTTGTATTTTCTGGGGGTTTTCTGTAATTCAATTTTCCTTAATCTGTTTTCTATTTTCTGTTGTTCATCTCTTTTGAAGCTCAGCTAGGGTACTTTGAAAGGAGTTACGCAAAGAAGAACATTTAAGGGTTTTGTTTTACTTCTTTTTAGTGTAATAAATAAGAGAATCAAGATTTGTTTCTCTCCCTATTTATCTCCTTTTCTCTCCTTTTCTTCTCAAATCATTAGGCATGATTTCTAACATAGTATCAAAGCATCTAGGGCTCATCTAGTTTCATTTTTTTTTTGCAATTGTAGGTAATTTTCTCAACTCTTTCAGTTAGAGATTGAGTTAGTGCTAAGACAAGATTTTAAAAATCGGCCGCAATCGTTATATAACGCCATTATATAACGGTTTCGGCGGATGCCGCAACCGAAACCGGCCGTTATATCGCTGAGAATTAAATTCGCAGCAAAAATCGCAACCATAATGGTAATTTCAGCCGTTATGGACCGTTATGGCCGTTATAACAGTCGTTATGGCCGTTATACTATTATTTTTTATTTATACCATTAAATTAGACAGTCGAGAAAAGCTGAAAAAAATTCGCAGCTCCAATTTCCGCAACTACGGCGCTATGGCCATTATACCCGAAACTGTTATACTGCAACCGCAACCGTTATAACAGCCGAAACCGATATTTAAAACCTTGCTCTAGACCACCATTCAAATCTTTTAACAAAGGTATTAACAACAATATCATCGTATCAAAATGCAACCGATAAACTTCCTCGCTGTAGTGCCATCCTCAACAACTCAACTACCACTATTGAAACTGTACGAGTTCCAATTTGCTAGCACAACTCGACGAAAGCTAACAATCATATTTATAGAAGACGAACCAGCTGAAAAATCTAAAGTTGTACCAGCATGAGGTCATTTTGCACAAGGAAGAATCGTGTAGAATATGTAAAACTAGAGGCCGGTTCCTCTCACAGAGACGGAACCCTGCCTACAAAACAAAAAGACAATAGACTAACTACTATCTACTAAGCAAAGAGCGAAGTAACAAGGAAACAACACTAGCTAGCCACAAGACCTAGGAGCCTCGGGTTCCTTTCTTCTTTTTCCTTCCCGAGTTACGGGTCCTCTCGTTATCAAAATCATCCACAATGACGCCTTTCTTCCCCCGCTGAATGGGGATCCAAACGCCATCGTCTTCCGAGGTGAAATCTAACCCGTGAACACTAGGAGGTGTACCTTCATAGACTTCATTGATTCGATTCTTCTTCCTTTGAGCACTTTCTGTTGTCTATTATGTTTTGTAGGCAGGGTTCCATCTCTGTGAAAGAAACTAGCCTCTAGTTTGGCTGGAACTTGTTCGCGTTACTCTTCATTGTAATATTTTTTTGGATAATGAAATTTTAAACTTCCAAAAAAAAAAAAAACATCTAGAAGAGCTAGAACTATTGTGAGTAAATTTCTACTTCGGCCAAATCGAGTTGCAAACTTTATCAATATTATCAATGCTAATTTTATTCTCAATCAAGATAAGACAAGACAAGAAATATTATTATTAAAGATTAGTTTTCTTACCTCGGTATGCTTCGATGGGTCATTTAGGCCCCATACATTCCAACAAGCAATATTCATCATCTCGGAGGAGAGGTGTTCCCGCCCCTTTGCCGGCCCTCCATCTTCTTCTCGGCTTCTTGGACCCTCTTCTTCTTCCATTGGGCACTCTT
>MKEJ01081553.1:3681-21299 GCA_001753735.1 Embelia ribes | reverse complement strand
AAAATAGAAATGATGAATTTCATACTATAAAATAGATAATCTATTTAAATAAGCTGGTGTGGATACTCTTAATTTGCCTTTAATATGCCTTTCTCATTGTATATCATCAAAACCTATATTATTTTCTTGAGCTTCCCCTAGCCATTTTCCTACTTTCCAAGCACCACCTTTCACCTTTATTCTCATTTTTTTTCCTTGTAATGTAAAGGAGTTATATATTGAGTTTTCATGGTAAATTATTATAAAATAAAAAAATACATATTACCAATACTTTTAATAAAAATTAGTTATAATAACTTGTCCTCAGTCTGCAGTAATTCTGTTCTCATAACATAATAATTTTATAGAACAAAAAAAACTTGGACAAGACAAGAAAAGTTTTTCTTGTATTGAGAGCAAATCCCTTAATTCGATACTTAGGATCGTAGATGAGTTAAGAGTACTTATTGTAATATTTGTCATTATTTGATAACAATTGTCCGTGAGCAATCTTCGAGAGGCACATGTCGGATTCAAATTTGGGCAGCCATGATAGCATCGACTTGTAGCATGCTTAAGTTGAAAATATGGATGGAAATTAACTAAGTCGTTAAAAAAATAAGTTGAGACTCAACTCAATAACTACTTAAATTGAGTTTGATCATCGATAAATAAGTTAAGCTTGGAAACAAAAATATGATTCATTAAATAAGTGAATTACGATGCCCCCGCGTCAAATTGTGAAAGATTCAAGCTTGTTTATTTTTGCATAATTTACCTTTAAAATGATTCTTACCACATGGAACATTAAAATAAATTATCAAATTAAAAGTTATGTAGTTGAATCAAACTTTCAAGTTTTTGTACCCATATATTACCGAATTGTGTATTTCACAATTAGCAAAAAAGCAACAACTAGCTATAATTGTCTACTTAAAAAGAGGAAATGATTGTTGGTGATATCATTTTTAGTACAAGAAAGTAAAAATATAAACTTTTGCATAAAATAAAATACTTCGAGTTTGGGGGAGAAATGGAAATAATTATCCCTCCTTGAATTCAACCTGCAACAGGGGATTCTGTAATCTACGCAATCGGTCGGCACAGATCAAGGTTGGACAAACGGCGGATAGTTCGAAGGTATTGTTTTTAGCAGAAGTTTATAAAACTTTTGAGATATTTCGAAAATGTGCAATTAGTCGACTAACAACGCAAGTTAGTCGACATATACCCTATATGTTTCAGAAGTTAAATTATCATGAGAGGAAGATATAGTGATAATTAAGGATCAGGGGCTATCCAACAGGAGTGTTGGATAATTCCTGCCCAGTATATTTGGACTGCAGATTTTTTAATCAGCAGCTGAGATTAAATAAATTTTTTTCATTTAATTTTTATTTTTGGGAATCCATACATTTAATCTCAGTCGTTGATTCAAAAATTTGCAGTCCGGATGCGTTGGGCATGGACTGTGTAGTATCACTGCTGAGTTGCGATAATTTATATCACGTGCTCGGGTTAAGGAAACCGGGACGTGACACCTAGGGTAAGTGTTAATTGTTACTCATTATGTAAGTTCACAAATGTTATTTTTTGAATCAAGTTTTCAAGTTAATTGAACCATTATTGAATAGTGGATTTCAGAATTAGGAAAAAAGCAACTACAAGTTATAATTCTCTACTCAAACCAGGAAATGATTGTTGGTGATATCATATCTAGTACAAGAAAACAAACATGCATGTTCACTTTTTCATAAGATAAAACATTTTAAAGTACTATGGGGGGGAAAAAAAAGAAAAATATTAAATCCTTCCTTGAATTCAACCTGTAACAGTCTCATTCCTCTTTTGTAAAATTCTGACCGTGCAGTCACTTTCTCTCTAGTTTAACTTTAAAGATTGAATTATTTTTCAGATATTGACACTACCATCATGAGATTTTCCTTTCTTTATCATGAAATATTTACTTTCTCTCTACTCTCTCCCTCTCATTTAGTTTTCTTTCTTCATTTAATTAATTGTCAGCCACAGTCTAATTTCTTGAGAGTTGAGGAAGCTATCAGCTATATAAATATATATCCATACATAAGCTGATTAAATAAATAGGGTAATTGAATGTAAAAAAATAAAAATAAAAAGGTTAATTACTCAAATCCCAAATTTTAAGAAAAGTGATATTATGGATTTTTTTATGTTTCTTCTCCTTTTATAGGAATCTCTAACGTGCTCAAGGGTCAAACTGAAAGAAAATAGTAGTGGAAATGGCCGTAAAAGGATTAATTTGCCTCCAAAATAAACCATACATGGGTAACTTGAAATTATTTGATTAATTAGCACGTCAATTCCATCTATAAGATATCACTTTTTGTTGTAATTTGAAAACAATTAGTGTTATGATTGGAACTGTGATGAAATTGAATTTCGATAGAAAGTATGGGGATCATTCCCCTAATCAAACCTAAAAGAAATATGAGAAGTATTTTTATTATTATTATTATGGATCATTTTACTGTAATTTTTAAGTAAATAAATTAATTTATTTACGATTAAAAAAGAGTTGATATATCTAATTTAAAATTTTTAATTTATTTAAATCAAAATAACAAATAAGTTCAGTCTCAATTTAAAAATTAAGCAGCTAAATGTTGTTTAAATTTTTTGAAAAAAAAAAAACTGAAAACATGAAATGTAACGAATCCATATGCATACACATGTCCATACTCATATATATACATATATATGCCCTATAAGCATGTAAAATAAAATTGGTGCTATCTGCTTACCTCATAAAGAGTACTCTAGAGTGTAACCCTAAGTGGTACCCACCATTTTCTTTGGGGTAATCATCTTCCTTTTTCTCTTGATAATGTAATGTATGCATATATTTGTGTATATATATTATTCATTCCTTCTCTCTCCCACCATATCTCTACAGATACACTTCACAGAATATCATCCCCAAATCTCTCTCTCTCTCTCTCTCTCTCTCATCTAGTTGCTAGGGTGAATACTTGCTTTTTCTCTCATTAACTCCTAGAAAGAGACTAACACCCCACATATGGCAAAACCCTAGCTACATACTTCTTTTCTGAATTTGTTTGATGGGAAGGAACCCTTTGTTTTCAAAATCTACTCCAAAACACTATTAATTTCATAGAAGTCATTAATTCTCATGAAGTGTTCATAGGGTAATGATAAACATATAGAAACTCATAAATAAGTATTATACAAATACCTATAATGGGTTAAATATTGTAAGTTGGTTTCTTTCATAAAATAAAATCAAAGACAGGATCTAATCGCATAACTATTTGTACATTTTCATTACACGAATGTTTGTACTTTCATCATTTTCCTAAATCGTAATGATACTGGTATGGCTAACAACTTTGTAAACTATATATTGTTGTATAATATCCGTAAGTGTGTACGCACAATTCAAAAGTATTTTTCCCCTTGAAGAATGGATACGAAATTTAATGAAAAATACTCATAACTTTGACACATCCGGTAAACACATATTTTAGGTTCTTTCCATTGCATCGTCATAAACTTTTGTAAAAAATATGTTTAGTTACAAAAATGAAGTATTTTTAGGAATTTCAAAAAGCAATTTATATATAATGTGGAATTTTTGGAAACTTTAAACAAAAATTCATACTAAAATTGTACATATAACACATCGTTGTTTTGTCATCCTATACTTTACTAAATAAGTTAGTTGAGCAAAAATTACTTAATTATCGAAATGTCATGGGCTTAAATGGTATTTTGGGACACCTGGAACGTTAGGGAAATAATTCAAGTGTTTTTACGTACGGACGCATTTTTGTTTGTCTACATTTTTTAAGTTCAACTATATGATCTTTTTTTTTATGAGACAAAGTGCATTTTGGTTCTAAACTTTACCCTTTTTTTGCAGTATAGATAGATTGAAATTTTAAGTTACCATCAGTATGTTAAACTCATGAGTATAAGCTAGTTATGCATCAATTATCATGGCGAAACTGTTGATCACGAGCTAACGAGTCTTACGACTGCGGGTGCGAGTTTAATACTAGATGACCAGATTGAAGAGTGACATAATATAAATTTATTACCCTAAAAGATGCTAAATATTTGAGAATTAAGTACTTAAAAAGAATGGCTTGACTTGGCCTCATGAAAAATAAGTACTCAGTTCGAATAAATTGTTATAGCTTGTTTAATAAACAAACTGAGCCCGATCAAGCCAGGGCTCCACTCTGATTCGCTGATCTACATATAGCTGGTATGTTGTTTGTGCCATATTTTACAATCTATAAACGGATTGATATATGTCACTAGAATCATATAATATCTTTGTTATACAAATGGATCATAAGGGAGAAAAACCCTTTGTAATACAAGTAATATAAGATACAATCAAATGTTTTGCTTCTAATCAAAAATAGTAAATTTAACTCTGAAAATTTTAATTACCACATAAGTCAATTGTATATTATATACTTTTCTAAATTGAACATCTCGAATACTAATACCCAGTATATATACAGCATAAACATTTTTCACATGGGACTTGTTTGAGAATACTCATACCTTTATATTTTTATATATTTAAATGTATAAAATTTGTGTGTACCAACATAAGTGCAGTGTTAATAATTTTCAAAAAAACATACTTTCTGATTACCAATTACTTTTCACTATAACACAAAAATATATATTACTTTCATTTTTTAACAAACATTGCATATGCTAATATTAGTACTACATAAAAAATTCTATTTTTAACAACAAAAAAAAAATTGCACTTTGTAACATAATTATATATATGCCTAGCTTGGGCTATTGGAGTTGGCAACGAATTAATGAAGTGGTCATTTTCATATGCTTTATGTATATGTTAGTCTCTACAGTTGTAGGGTTTTGTTTGGTCACCAGCATTAATGCACTTAGGGTTCTTACATGATCACCCCAAATGTGATTCTATATTTTTGGACCACTCTCTCTCTCTCTCTCTCTCTATATATATATATATATAAGAATAAATATGAATTCAAATCACTATCTCATTTTGTCTTCTTAAAAACTTGCGACCAAGTTGACTAAGTCTTTCAAATGGTCAATTTGTTTCAGAATATTAACTGTTGTTTTTCCAAATATTGCTATGAGGATCATATTTGTTGCTAGTCGCATTCAAGTGGATCTGCAACCAGAAACTTGAATGCAAAATGAAATTATATAATTAAATGAAATGTTCATAGCTAGAATAGCAAGAAAGAGAAAACGAAATAGTGAATCTATGTTTGGTTCACAACTTAATTTCGGTTTTCAATTTTTAAAAGCTTGGATTTTCTCCCAAAGCTAATTCTTTAAGTTTTTTTTCTTCGATTTCGCAGTTTTCAAATTTTAATTGAGAAATAAAAGTGCCCTAAATTTTTTTAAAATGAATAAACTTTAATTCTCTCTCCTCATTGTCTATTTTAGTTTACTTTTTTCAATCTCAAACCCTAATTCCTTTAGAGAAATTAAATATATGTATATTGTAATTAATTTTAATATTGAATGAAAAACACTTGCTCATTCATTCTTATTGTTGGAATCCTATGTAAATGCAGAAAAATATATTAATCGAAAATTAAATATTAACGTATTTAACAACCAAAGTTAAATTATAGAATATAATGTGTACCTTATTTCTGGATGAAGATAAAATTATATCGCTAAACTTGTTGCATGAAAAATCTAATTTTTCCCAAATTTGAAATAGCAAACAAGAATTTGAAATAATTCAGATGCAATCTCGGACTAGTGTACGGTTGTATCCACTTAAATCCTATTTATCAGCCACAATTGCTTCTGGCCTTAAATGGATACAATATTCCCAAGGTACAATACTCGATCCCATACTTGGAAGGAAGCGTTATTTGAGTATCCGTAGCATCTTTCGCAATATGGTACTCTCTTATGCCTATATGCACATGTAAAAGTTTTATGCAATATTTTCCTTCCTTTGAAAAAGAAAAATGAATTCAAACTTGCGCAGAATAAGAATTTTTTCAACATTTTTTTTTTTTTTTTTTTTTTTAGTTGTTTAAAATGGTTAAAAATTAGTATTTAGCTAATCAGGTGCTAATGCTCAAACAATCCTAAAAATTAGGCAATTGTTATGACCAATACGTGAATACAAAATTAGAATCTAACATATATAATTACTAATGAATTTTAATATTTTTTTATTGCCAAATTTTATTTTTGTAATATAGAATCTATTTTCATCATTATAATCATATTTGAAATGGAAAAAAAGTGTCTAACTCAAGTGTAAAGGTGAAACAAGCTTTTGGTGATAAAAATAGAATTTTGTAATAAAAAGTATTTGGAATAATTTTGTAATTTTATTTAAAAATTTATATTATTATGATTAAATGGTAATGCCTGATTCTTGCATTGTTTTGAAGAGTGTTAGTGGCTGTTTGTCCTTTCGAATGGTTAAAGGCTTCTTTCCCCCAGCCATTCTTTTTTCATTTACGTACAAATCTTTGTCAGTCATCATCCATCTTTAACTAATAGGGTAAATTACACTTTGCCCTCATGAGGTTTCTAACAATTTCAGAATTTCCCTCAGGTATTTGAAATTACATTGCCTCCCATCAAGTATATATATCAATGCATTTTACCCCCTAAGTTTTTGGGGAAAAGTGAAAATTATCTTTAAGGCTTTAAGTTACTCCTTCAATTACTGAATTACCCTTTATGTAGCATATGTTCTCTATTTTTTTTTTTTAATTTCTTAAAAAATAGATTGTATAATTATATATATGAAATAATATTTTTCTTAAAATGTAATAATATTTTGTTAATTTTCATATATGTTAGCTTCAAAATGAATAAAAAAGATAGTAAAGTGAAGGGTAGGATAGTTTTTTTCCGTGAAAGTCGTGTATTTTGACGTGGATGCGAAATGTAATTTTAGATATATCATGGGGTATTTTGAAATATTCAAAAACCTCATGGAGTAAAGTGTAATTTACCCTAACTAATAAGTGGGACGACAATCCCTAATCCTATTAATTCTCGTGGGAATGGTCCTTCATTAGAAAGAGTCGTGTAAAAATACAAAGGGTAAATTACAATTTGCCCCCATGAGTTTTACAAAAAAATTTAGAAAATTATACTATGCTCCATAAGGTTTATATGTTTATTGCACTTTACCCCAAAAAATTTAGGGGCAAAGTAAAATTTAGCTTTAAAATTATAAATTATCCTTAAAATTCCCGAAGTATCCTTTATGTAACATTAATTCTCTCTCTATATATTTTTTTTTAGAATTACATTTTATAATTTCATATATAATCTGATTGTATAGCATATCGTTTCTCTAATTTTCATAATTAATAACTTCAAAATAAATAAAATAAGACGAATAATGTTATGGGTAAAATGATTTTTGCATATGAAATTCAAACTTTAATTATAACACGAGGCAAATTGTAATTACAAATATCTCAGGAGGTATTTTGAAACATTCATAAACCTCTTGGGGGCAAAGTGTAATTTATCAAAATATAAAATAATAGACCGGATGTATTATGTTGGCAAAATTCAAACCATCCATTGTGGGGTTAGCGAGCCGGTAGCCATACTAATTCAGAAGTGCCACGTGTACATTTGTGTCCTTACCTTGATGGGATTCGGCCATGGGGAAGAGCTAATAGTAATGAACGTGGCCACAAATGATCCATGTAAATAGCTCAACCGATTTCATAAAACGGCTAATTAATAGATTGGAGTTGTTCATAACGTTATTCACCTGCAGGTTAATTTATATATCATGCGCGTATTTATTAAGAACGATTGATAAATAGGCATGCAAATAAGAATTTTCACTGACTCTATATCAATTCTCTCAAATATTCTTTAAGGCATTCAATCTCTATTTTTGTTTCTTGACTCTATCCCTAATAACTGCACGGTTCCATATAATTATTTCCGTCATCACTTTGTTTTAACTATATAGCACAATTTGGGTGTGGTTTTTAATAAAAAATTTCTTTCTTTGTTAAAAAAAACAAAGGAGGAAAATAAATGAAGAAATGAAATGGACATGCAATCTTAAAATAATTAAGCGGTATGATTTTACCATAACGATGTCGAAAATGATCAAATTCTGTAATGTTGTTAGCATAAGACTATCCCAAATCGGGAATGAGAAAATAATTGGAGTCACACAAATAGTTGCAATTTATCATTCAAATTAGATCTGACAGTTTTTTATATAAAGAATATTTAAATAAAAATAATTGATTTGATGATAAATATATGTGAGAAATTCTAATTATTTTCAAATTATGACACCTTTTCCTCCAAATGGACAATATAATGGTCACTTACATCTTTTATTTAGTACGATCATGACACCATATTAGCATCAAAATGACGTCCAATAATTTCAATTATTTATTTTGTTAAGTAAACCAGTATCTCATTGCTATCACTTGATTTTTGGATTATTTGGAGTACTTTATGACATGCCATGACATCATAAATAGTCTTCAAGTGGCATTGGCAAACAACAAAAGAATCGTACACGTAATTTCAAAAACAAAAATATATAGAATATGACTAATTGTTAATTATTTACTTTCTCGTCGTGGAACCCTCACATTTTTATCCTTTAAAGCCTCTCTTACTCTCTATTTATATGCTCATTATGTCTTTGCAAATATTTTTTGTATTCTTTACATCCTGTAATTGACATGATATTTGGATATGACAACTGATATCAATCCGTGACCTCCACGGCAATAAATGATTCTGTTTTTGAATATTCAATTATTTAAATAAGTTTTGTATACATCGCATATTCTAGCACTTTTACTGTTCTACATCAACTAATATTTTGATAGTAAATTAGTATGCAATCATCAACCAAAAAAAAAAATTCTTAAATTCTATCTTTAGTTAAATTAACCACATTGATCCAAAGGCAAAAATTTGCACCGACAAGAAAGCGAAAAGGAAATATCACAATAACATCCCTTCATAATAATATATCATTCAATATCTATGTTTGTGTTAATTTGAAGCAACAACATAGAATATAACTTGATTTTACTCGCACGTTGTTTCTTTCAATAATACACACTCGATACCCTCGATTGTACCATAAAACACTCGATCGTCAAATATTATCTCACGCAACTACAGTGTCGCCACATCACACAAACTTAACCTAGCAAGAACAATTGGTATCGACAATGTATAAGTACCATATCGGTGTGTCTCAACCGTTTATTACACTTCATCATATATGCTCATCGGCTTAATTATAACCTTTGCGAGTAGAATTTCTTGGTCTTCAAGTGAAGTATAAAAGCCAAAATGGTCCCAAGAAAACAAAGACACCCCCAAATAACAAACGTTGTTTGGTAGCATTGCATACCCATGCACCTACCACCACTCTCGCCAACGTGCCTGCGGTAGAAGATAGCTGCCACATCACCGAAAATGAATGACCCGATGGGAATATTGGCGACGATAATGTTATGGTTGACACTAAAGTTTTTAGTACCAAAGAGCTCAGTGGTTAAGGAGACTGATATAGAGGTTATTGAGCCTGTGCATAAGCCTATGATAGCTGTGCTGGTATAGAGTGAGAGACTGGTAGGGACAAGCAATAGGAAAAATGATGCTGAAATTGGAGCCATCATTAGTGCTATCGAAGCTGGTCTTGACACCATTAAATTTGTCCTGAAAAATAATTATAACTAGATAAAATTAATTTCCTCAAGAGCATAATTGAATGCAGCATGTTTTTCTAGTGTTTTGTTTGGTTGTATTTTTCGTATGGAAAATAAATGAATAAATACTTTTTTTTTTCTAAATATTATGTAGCGTTCATAACAACAATAATGTATTGCACTAGTAGAACATACTCCGTCCCATATCCTAATGAAGGAGGGTGGATGTCAACGTGCTAGTTTTGTTGTATATATATACTTAAAATATAAGTTCAAGAAAATATTAGTGATGATAAGTGTTGGCTACTGTTTGTCAAGGTGAAATTTGATGAAGTGGTGATTGATAGGACGAAAGTGAACTTTTTTATTCCGCCTGGCTTTTGTTTCTTTCCTAGTTTTATATAAATGTTGTGAATTTGTCCACATGAAAGCTAACGAAAATAAAAGTCAAAAGTAGTGTACAACAAACAATTGCTAAGCAAGAAAGTGTAACCATCTTGTGACTCCAAATTTAGTCCCTCAAAATTGAATCGTTTCTTTTTACCAAAAATAGAAAGAAAACAGGATTGTATATAAAAAATAAAAAGAGACCCAATAAACAAGAAGATAGATCTCAGAAATTAGCACTTTTTATCGGTTAATATTTGATAAATAATGTAAAAGATGAGAGAGAGATTTCTATTTGTGTTTTCAATTAAAAAACCAATTATATTGGCAATAATCCTAAACCAAAGAGAAAATAAGATTACTAAACTAAATAGAAATAAATCATGACATGGAAACTATCAATTTCGAATTCTGATTTGATTAAATCGCTTCAACTTTGACCAAAACTTGTACATTCGGTGACAATATATAAAAATGTTGTGGTATTGTTTGTCTATCCTATAATACCAAAAATATGATGAAAAATACATATAGCGAATTGTGCACGAAAAGTATAATGACCAAAACCTATTAAAACAAGAAATAACAGAACTAACAAAATGGGGGAAAAGAGGTAGTTACCTAGAGAAGAAGTAATCCATGAGAGATGGAACAAGCCTCCCAAAGAATCCAAAAGCAGAAGATATAGACACCAATGAAGAAGTACCATTATACCCTCTAGATTCAGCTATTTGCCCCAAGTTGTTCATGTACACTAACCCAAGTGTAACACCAAACAAATACACACACACATATAACCAAAACTCCACCCTCCTCACCATCTCCCTCACCCCAATCTCCTCCTTGACGCGCACCTCGTAAATGTCGATAATACCCTCCCTGTTTTCGGGTGTCCCGCTTTCCACCCTCCCCACACCAACAATTTCCTCTACATATAAATTATGAACTTTTTTTCCGTTTCTTATCAAACACCTCTTGTTTATTTTTTCCACAGTCCATTCTCCGATTGGAACTATAACAGGGAGTAATAGAAGAATACCCATTAACGTTGCGACAATTAAGGGTGACAATTTGTTCTTTATTGTGTTGAAACTACTAGTTACACTATAAGTACCGGTCACAATTGTTATAACAAACATTATGACAAAACCCACTTCTATGCACCTTGATTTTTCGCTTTTGGTTTTTCTAACAATAGGTGAAACTAAAAGACTAACCACCAAGGGTAGTATCGCGTTTAGCAAGAGATAATCCAGGGCTCTATCAGAAGTGGAAAATAAAGCCATGCACTCAACGATATCAGTGTATATTTTTGCGCTTAGTCCCACATAGCTAGTGGATAGCCCTACGGCCACCTGTCGGTCATACGGGAAGTTTTGAATGGTGACTATGTAACAAACAGTATTGATCCAACAGACGCTATTACCAGCTAACATATTTAGTAAAAAGACATGCCAGTAAGACAGATTGACGACATGTCCTGTAAGAAAAAGGTACTGAAGGCCAAAGCCGGCGAGGCCAAAAACAGAACCTATCGCAAGTACAAGCCAGAGGGGAAGGTATAGGGCCGCCAAGCCCGATACCCACCCTAGGAGCTTGCCTGCATCGGAGGCAGAGGCAAGGTTGTTGAGTTGGAGCTGAGAGAGAGATAGTAGGCGCTTGATTTGGGACGAGTAAGCCGGAAAATTAGAGTTAGAGCCGTTTATGGATTGAAGCCATATTGTGCCCACTAGGCTTAGCCATTGAAGGGACATGTTATATATTTTGTTAGAAATCAAGTTGTTTGAAACTAGTTATACATGGGATGTGGTTTTGTTTTGTAGAGATATAAGCTAGGTGCGTGCACAGTTCATGTAGAGTACATGTAAAGTGTGAACACACATATATATATAGGTTGAAAGTTAGGAGAATTATATATGTTGGTTACAAATTAGGGAGAGGTATATATCATGTTGGTGGCTTGAAAAGTGATGTGTGGGGATTTAAAAGCCACTTATGTATTGTTCTTCATATCATGACATGGTATGGTAGGCTTATATAAGCCACAAGGTTCCCTCAAGCAAGATTTTATTGCGCAGCTCTGAATTGAATAGATGTTCAACTAATAAGATTTAATTTAGATTTTTGATTGATTTTGTTTCTTATTTAGAAACTTATAATTTACATTCTTATTCATCAAGTTTCTTATTTTCCTGTTTGGTTGATTTCGTGTCAGATTTTATTTCCTACTAGATCGTGGAAAATTTGCCTGTGAATAGATTTGATTTACGTAATTTCACACATCAATGGCAAGCCTCTTTATGATCATGTTATTTGATAACTGCCAAATTTATTTCCATACCAGAATAGTCTGTATTCATTTTTCTTTAAAGATATGAAGAAAAATAACCTGAAAATTCCATTTGAAGGAAAAAAAAAAAGCCACCTTCCGCAACATTTATTTATATATATATTAGAAGGATCTCACGTACATTGCACGTTATGTTTTTCTCGATGTATAAGCTAATCTTATTGTCTCTCATGTATTCGGTAATAGTTATGTTTGAGAAAATACAAATATACTGCAATTAGGGAAACTTATAACGTCGCCTCGTAGTGAAGGATAGATAACTAAAGAATGAGGCTCAAAGTGTGTTCGTTCGTTTATTCTTGTAACGTTTGTGGATATTAAACTATATAGTTAGAATCTTTATATGTCCACGAACAAAATTAAGCACGTCAAAAATGTGTTCTTTAGTAGTCTCTTCATCTATAAAATAAATGTAATATTTTTATATGGAGAGCTTAACAAACTTCTTTGGTTTTAGCAAATTATTAGCATTATATGGGATTGAACTATATAAAAGTGATAATAATGGTATTGGTGACTCAAAATTCCACTCAGCAATACCTAAATGTAAGCAGGACTTCAGCTTTGTATATGGTACAAGGCTATTAAATTTACAAATTTGAAAACATAACAATCCTAAATACTTCCGCTCTATAAATAGTCCATACAACAAATTGGAAAGAAAAACAACCCGAAAAAAGAAACTGAACTTCGATATAAATAAGCATGACATTGTTATTTGTATAACATGATAGTGGTGCTAGAACTAAACACTAAAACAGTAATATTCGATGAATCGTAGGACACAAAAATTATGTACGCTGCCATTGAAAGGATACAAATAACAAATTTGAAATATAACATGATTTTCAAAAGCTATAATGATTTCAAACACGTACACATGATATATATGTTTATATATATTTAACTACTAACTATAAAAGTGTTAATGAGACTAAAATTTTCTCCATCTTCATTATACCCAAAATACCTTTTCGGCTGCTAAAATTACAGCCGTATACATTACTCTCCACTCTAAAAGTGTGAAACACATGAAAGATTTCCTCATTTTTCTATTCCAAAAATGCTCATTCATAAGTAATAAAATTACATTTAACTTTTTACCTATTTAAAGACAAAAAAAATAATAAATAAGTAATTTGTTAAGTTGAATGTCATTAATGTATTAAATACCTTACTCCACTATTAATGTAAGGCCCTATTTGAAAATAAAAACAAGTATTAAGATAAGAAGAAATAAGGGAGTAAAACGGGGGAAAAGTCATGCATGGTTACGAAGTGTTTTACGTGTCCAAATAAGATTCCGTAAAATGTACGATGTTACTAAACATGCCTATAATGGAATAATGATTGTTTTAGAGAATTTTCACCATTTTACGGGCTCAGGTTGATGTCAAATTTCAGTGGGTCCGGTTGGATCGATCGATTACTTCTGTGCTAAACATAAGAATTACGAA
This sequence comes from Embelia ribes, assembly GCA_001753735.1. Taxonomy (NCBI): domain Eukaryota; kingdom Viridiplantae; phylum Streptophyta; class Magnoliopsida; order Ericales; family Primulaceae; genus Embelia; species Embelia ribes. The sequence continues at coordinate 7,401 of MKEJ01081553.1, read as the reverse complement.
GGAACATCATTAGATACATATTTTTAACTCTAGAGAAGAATAGAGAGAGAGGCACTAAAATTCTCAACAGAAATCATCAAGAACTCATGGGATATCATTCCGATTTCAAATCCAAGAGCGGATTTAAGATCGTATCTTCATTTTTTACAACATAAGGTAAGTAGTTCATGGAGCTTTACCTTGGTATGTAGAAACCTAATTCACCATGTAACAAGTAAAGGTTTAATTGATGTTTGTATATAAAATTAGTGATTGAATTCTTGTTTATTATTCATAGGTGATCATGATTTCGGCGGTGAGCCTCTATAGTGGGCTATTAGAGTTTCCATCCGAGTTCATTTGAGGAGTCGCATACTTAACCTTAGTTGCGGTTAGAATTACTATGTTTATTATTAGAATCACAAGTTATTATATTTTTATATGCGTGATTTAATGTACTTGTTTATGTGTCTTATTTATGTGATAAAGCTGCATGTTATTGGGTGATTACAAGAATTAAGCATGAGTATGAAACATGTGATATTATGTGAAAACGAGTTTGAACAATGAAAACCAAATGTGTTTAACTTTTAGAGGGTGTCGTAGAATGACCCTCTAACTTGCAAAATAGGGTGTACCCTATTATGTTATTATACTTAGAGGGTATCGTAAAATGACTCTCAATTGTATAGTAATTTAAAATCTTTACGCATTAAGTCATGGGCATATGGTATGCCCTATGGTGCAGGTTAAATTGTGTAATAAAAAGTATAATTTGAGAACTATAAAATTGAGTTTGTTGTTGAGAAAAATGATGAGCATGTGTTATGTAGTCGTTATATGTAATAGTATACATGTGATGTTATATATTGTGTAGTTTAGCATGTTCATTCGTGTAACATAATTTCTTGAGATTTTATTTCTACAAATTTAGTAAGTCTAACAGCCTCCCAAGTAGGTATATCTATTGGTAGACCACATATTCAGATATAGAGGTTGTGTCAAAACTCACTTGGGTAGTTGAGAAGTATCAATTTATTTTCTTTTTCTAAATGATGTTTATTTCAGAGTTGTAGGTCTCCGAGCCAAGAAGCGTTTTCAAGGTTGTTTTTGAACTAACGACAATTATTTTGTTTTCGTGTTTTTAATTAATAGGCAAAATTGTTGTAATCCCGAAAAAATATTTATGAGGTATTGCGAATCATGTTAGATTTGAACTTCACTTTCTTTTCATTATATGTGATGTTGTGTGAGTCTAAATTCCGGGGCGTTACAAATAAAATATTATAATTTTATTTTATTTTGAAGTTATTTTTTAAATAAAGATGATTGAGTGTGCAAGAGGAAATAAATATTAATAATGGAGATTGGCCTACTACAAATTCATAAAAATAAAAAAAAAGTCATTAAAATTTGGGATGATATTGTGACAACTCCACAAGATGCATATTAGACATAATTTTTAATTTTTTAATTTTTTCTAATTAATTATCATTTATAATAAACAAAAAGTGGACCTCCGCGTAATTTTACAAGTAGTACCTTAGAATTGTGATCAGGGACAAAATTATTGGGCTTGGTTTGGGTGGCTACAACCCCCAATAGTTTTATAAAAGAATACATAAGATATCCTATATTTTAGTGTTAAATTTTTTTTATGTGGCTCCATCCCCCATAAATATTTTGTAATTTTTAATTATAATAACTATGTTATGTCTAATATTGGTTTTTATATAAAAATCAATAGTATTGAAAAAATATTATGTTTTATTTAATTATTTAAAATATTACTATATCCTTTAATTTTTTATAACATTTACCACATTTTTTATTCCTGACTCCGCCCCTGATTGTGGCATGTGTTAATTTCAATAAAATAATAGATAAAAATGAATTGAAAGGATTTAAGTTGTCATAAATTATGAGAATTGTAACAACAAATTAATATGGTTTTATGTTTGTAACAACAACACACATGTTTACTTTAATTACACATTAATGAAAATTTTAAATTAGAAATAAATTACTCATATGTTTTTATAAATTGTAGTACTACTATTTATATTAAAATGAATTGAAAGGGTATAAATTGTCATTAAATAATGAGAATTGGTATAGTACATTAATACGGTTTTATGTTTGTAACAATAACCTACATATCACTTTAATTACCTTTAAAAAAAATGTAACTTTAATTATATATGAATTGTAAATTTAAATTATAAAAAAGTCATTGATATAGTTGTATAAATAGTACTATTTTTATTAAAATATCACAATACTATGTATAATCAAATAAATCTGGACTACATAAATTAAATATTGAGTATTTAAAAATTATGCCTTAAAACTATGACACTTGTTTACTATATATCATAGTTTTGAAATATACAAAATGATCTTACGATAATAATAATAATAATAAAATAAAATAGAGATAGTTATTACATTTTTATTATAACGGTAATGATAGTTATAAGTTGAAACATAAAAAAAAAAAAGAATTGTTCTTTTATTCACAAAGTTAGAAAAATAACTAAATTTTAACTATATCGAAAATGACAGCACGTATATTCTTCTAGTAAAAAGAAAAAGGGAAACGAGAGGCATGCAGTACAATAGTGCTGTCAAGTTGAAGGATGAGACTAGCGTAACTATTTTGGAAAAATTATCTTAGAACTATAAATAGTGAGAAATCAGACACAAGAATATATAGAGGAATGAGAGAGAGTAAGAAGAAGATTAAAGAGAGGCATAAACAGGCATTTCTCTACTATGATATGATATTTGATATCATAGTATGAGCTTTGCTTATATAGATTAATATGTCTTATTTGAAAAAAAAAAAATCCAAGGGGAATGTGAAAAGTTGTAACTCAGGAGCAATGTAAAGTTTACAGTTAATTTATTTTTAATTGTAATAAAATGATGATATTTGGAAATAATTAATGACAAACTAATTAGGCAATGAAGTTTGGTACCCCATTAAATGATGAAAGATGTTATTGCATGAAAACGTAGGAATGAAATAATATTAAAGGGCACATGAGATATAGGTGTAATTGGGTAGGTATGAAAAGGCTATTTTAGGATGTGAAAATAGAAAAATATGGAAATTCTCTTTTGGAGTAGGAAAGTTATTCCCTCCATTTGCGATTAATAGCCGCAATTTCTTTTTTGGATGTTCAAAATAAATTTTATATATTTTATTTTAAAAAATACAATCATTACAAAATTAAATAGATTGTAAATGCTATTATGTTACCCCTTTCAATTATTAGGAAAAAATATAAGACAAAATCTAATCAAGGTAGATTTGGTCTTTTATATTTAATTCAAATTTTGCAAAATTGTTTTTCCATTTTAACTAAAAGTATTTGAGATAATTATTTATGAAAGCATGGAATACATGTGTATTCACGTATGTATAGACCTTCCATTTCTGAAAGCGAAGTGGTGTGTTATATATGTCTTTCAAGTTTCAACTAATTACTTCATGCATGATACTAGAATTTGAGTATTTTCTCCCAGCTTGCTACAAAAGCTAAAGTTTTCATATATGATAGTGTATATTTGATTGGAATCCAATTACACAAAATATATTGATCTAAAATATCTCAAAGTACAGTATTACTGTCGTCGCCTTATTTAGTTAATAGAGAAAATGATATTTTTTCTTATTTGAGAAAGGAAAAGAGACAACAAAAGCGAGTTCAACACAAACGGACATCTTTCACCCCC
>MKEJ01081535.1:0-18525 GCA_001753735.1 Embelia ribes | reverse complement strand
AAATGGCATAACAATAAATTCGTAATGCCAATACTGAGTCCCGAAAGCAGTCTTCTCTATATCTTCTTTCCATACTCTCACTTGATGGTACCCCGAGAGAAAATCAATCTTCGAGAAATATCTTGCCCCTTTTAACTGGTTGAATAGATCATCAATTCTCGGCATTGGATACTTATTCTTAATCATAGCCCGATTCAATCTTCTATAGTTAATACATAATCTCATCGACCCATCTTTCTTTTGTACAAACACACTCTATGGTGGCTCACTTACTTTGATAAACCCTTTAGCTTCCAGTTCATCAATTTGCCTTCTTATCTCCTCCATCTCGACAAGAGTTAAATAATTTAGTGTCGCATAAATCAGACTCGAACCAGGAATGAGGACTATCGTGAACTCCACCTCACGGGGCAAGGGTAGTCCACTCGGATCCTCTAGAAACACATCAAGAAAATCTCCAACCATTGGAGTAACTTAGAATGTATATCCACAGTCTCAACAATGGAAAGACTCTCCAGACGATAAGTAAGTATATCACTCACTGGTCCTGCAACCACCTGTAGTTTGTCCTAGTCACCAATATACCGAACAACCACTCCCTCCTCTAGATTCAAAGTAACCCAACGATGATCACATTCTATCACAATATGATTGGTCGACAACCAATACATTCCCAAGATAATATCGAATCTAGACATGTCCAAAACGATCAAGTCATACACGATCAAGTTACATACAAACTTGTGACTAAAGGTACGAATTTAACAATGATGGCATAGGAAACTCAGAATAATACGTCTTCCTGATGGAGAATTTACTGAAATATAAGTATCTAAAGCCTCTAGCGCTAAACACAATGCTCAAACCATACTCGCAGTAATAAATGAATGAGATACACCCGTATAAAAAAGAACATATACATAAGATAAATGATATAATAGTGTACTTTGAATAAGGGACATCTCTACTAGAGTAACAAGAACCTTTTTAAGTGCATACAAATGCACCAGAGCCACTGATGTAGAAGTAGATGTGGCCACATGATTCCCAACTCCATGATGTCCACTACATTTTGATACTACCTCCGACTAAACTAGTGTAATGGGTTGCATTGCTAGAGCAGTACGAGTAGTCTAACCCTGAGATGGTGTCTTCTGGAAAACCTTCTATATATGTCCCAAATCCCCACAGTTGTGGCACCTGATAGTAGGACAATAGGTATCGATATACCCTACTTCCTTGCACCGATTGCAAGTCTTCTGATTCGTATTTGTTGAACAGGTCCCACCGGTGAAAGTCCTCTGTCTAGACTACCCCGACGAGAACCCCATTCTATCATCTCGGCCTCTTTTTCTTTTACCGTAATTATAATTTGGTCCCCAATGCCATTTCCCCTTACCCTGGGCTGACTTTTAATTCCTATTATTTTCTTGCATTCGCTTCTCATGATTATCAATGGCCTCTTGTTCGTCGGCCCTCTGTACTGCTTCATCCAAAGTAGTCGGTCTCACTGCTGTCACTATCCGACAAATACGAGGTTGTAACCCCCTTACAAACCTCTTCACCCTCTGAGCTTCAGTAGGAACATAGGCCTTGGCATATTTTGCCAATGCCATAAACTCAGTCAAATACTTCACAATCTTACGGGAGCCTTGAGTAAAGTTCAGGAAAGCATGTAACTACCCATCCTCGAATGTCTGTGAGCAATAACGGTTCAAGAAGACATCCTTGAACCTTTCCCATGTAAGTTCTGCAACATTGTTCAACTATACAAACCCTTTCCACCAATCGACTACCTCATCCCATAAGAACCGTGGTGTTGTTCGAGCCATAACCAACTCATCTGTCAAACTCAGCATGCAAAAATGATGTTCCATGTTGGACATCCAAGTATCTGCCCCATCTACATCAGTAACCCCTCTTAAGATAGGAGCATCGGACTTGCCGATCTCCTTTTTTGCCTGCATAGCCTGGGCCCCAGCTATCTGATGGCTAGGTTGCTGAATGCCCATAGTCTCGAGTGTAGTCCTGACTGCCTGTGCAGTTTGCTGAGCCATTTGTTGACTCATCATAGCAGCTAGGGTTGTAGGTCATATGTACGCATTATAGAAAGTAAGGAAACTAAGCATGTATAAAACACAAATAACTTATCATTAACCCCATCCACTACCAGAGATCTGTGTTGGACCTACATGGCATTTCTTATCTGTTTAACACAGAGCTAAGTGTCGACATCTATCACTATAAGTTGCAATGTAAAAATGGGTATATAAAAGTAACAATCTAGACACAACTCACTCAAGACTTTCTACTCGATAGACCCAATAACCTATAGCTCCCAAGGTAGTTGGAAATTTAAAGCTTTGATACCAACTGTAACACCCCGAGGTTCTATAAAAACTAAAGATACCAATCAAGTAGGCACGAGTTAGAATGATTACCAGTCTATTAAAAGAATGACAAATATATATATATATATATATATATATAAATATATACTATCATAACAGGTATGTGGTACGTATTATCTCATCTATTATAACGGGAAAATATACAATGTTATCTCATCTCATTCAATATGTACACGTATAGGTAATTTATGAATACATGAACTATCAAAATAAATACAAACAACTGATTGGGATACTAGGTCTTCTCGGAAATGATACATCGGTCCTCCCATATTTACACGTAAAACAACCGCGGAATGTCTCTGTTACTCACACGGCTAGATTTTTGGTTCTTGGGCTCCTAAAAATTTATACCTTGGTCTTCGGGCTCCCAATATCTAAACAATATAAATTTTTGGTAATCGGGTTCTAAAAATCTATACTTCTGTCATCGGGCTCTCAAGGTCTAAACAATATAAATTCTTGGTCCTCGGATACCCAAGAATAATATGACTACTGACTAAACTATGGTCCTAGGGTCCCATAAGTCTACTATATCGGTTTAAGTAAAAAACGAGTGCAAATCAATTTGTAACCTAATCCAATTATAAATGATTAGGTTAATTTTCAACAATATTTATATTTCCAAAAGTTTCACAAATTATTAGGTCTATTTAAACTTTAATATTAGTCTAATACCTGATTTTTAACAGTTCGGTATTTTGATCGTATTTCATAAATCATAAATCCAATTGAGGCTTATGATATGGCGGTGGAAAGATATTTCATTTATCTACGACCTTCATAAAGAAAACTTAATTCAAGACGTGGAGGAGTCAAAATAGAGCTTGAAATGTTTAAGTTGCAGTAGAATAACAGATAGGCAACAACTTTGTATTTTGACAATATCTGTCAAATTGTGAACCGGATTGAGGCTTATGATATGGCAAGTGAAAGATATTTCATTTGTCTACAACTTTTATGTTTTGAGAAAAATTTAATTTGAAGCATAACGAGATCAAAATAGAGTCCGAAATACTCAAGTTATAGCAAAATAGAAAATCCATACTCTTAACCAAATTTAACTTCAAATTTGTATAAGTTTTTATTCAGTTTTAATAGCCTCAAAACTAATATCTACTCCATTAATTCAATAGCATAGGAATCAAATTCCGTAATGTACCTAATCCGACGACCAAAGGATTGTTTGGAAAGCTCAGAAAAGATCCTGGAAGTCACTACTCGAATCTATAAGTAAAAACGAGCCAGAACTCTCGTATATATCGAGAATTTTAACAACAATGCATTATATTCACAAAGTTTTGATAATTCTAGGATTAGCAGGTATGAACAACCTGAAAATGTCAACACTTACGTCAAGATGACGAAGAGTTGACGAGGATTCTGAATCCGCGATTAATATTCCTTCCGGACACCTCCTCCTCCCGGAACGAGCAAATCTTACAAAAAGGGAACTTTTCCCTTTTCTTTCATTCTTTTCTACCTCTTTCTTTCGTATTATGTTTGTTATATATGATTGAATGAGTAGAATGAGTTGAATAAAGAAAGAAGTAGATGTACAACTCAACCAAACACAAACATGAATCTTACTATGACAACTACTAAATTATTAGTTGTTGAAACTGCTTATACTAACATATTAAGTTTTACCGTTTCTAAATTATGAATCTAAATCATCTGAATTTTAAAAATTTTATGCCCTTTCAATGAATTACTCCAAAATTTGAGAATATTCAAAATTCTCAATATTCTCTAAATCCCTCATACATTTCAAACTATTAAAATCTTCCAAGTTCACAAAATTAGCCTAATCCTCAAAATTTTCCATTTCTCACTCATTTTAACATAAATCCATATTACAATTATTCATTTATTCCACCGAGATTTTTGGGAAGGGCTTCCAAGAATATGTCCGATCATTCTTATCAAAACCCCATTTTTAATCAAATTAATTCTCAAACACTCCCGCAAAATGGAGTAAAAGAGATTGACATGTAAAATGACGAGAATGCGGATGAGGTGGAAAATTAATTTTACTTTTGTTTTACCAATTATTATATTTCTTTTCATATTTGAGTTGAATGTATTGTTATTTAGTAAGTATTAATTTTTTCTACAATTATAATTTTTTAGAATTTTTATTTGTTTTTATGATAAAAAAATAAAAATTATATTAGTAAAATTTAGTATAATAATAGTTAAGTATGGGAAAAAGAAAAATGCTTGTGTTGGGAGATTTTTTTAAAAAAAAATATACTATTGCTGATATGACACTGGACAAATTATGAAAAAATTCGTCATAGGCATCTAGCATTGCGGATGCTCTCAGAAGCATCTTGAATTGTGTGGATGCTCTTACCGTCTCTCGAAAATTTCGGTTGCAGCAAGTCCCCCAGCCGTCCGATCCTTTCGCCTCCCTCGATCTCCTCCTGGATTGCCACGTGTCACCATGTCCGTCCGATCCAGAGCGAAATCTGCCGCTCCAATTCTGACCAAGCTGCAAAATGACTGTGCTACCCCTCTGCCGGTGTTACGCCACGTGGCAGACTCCATGGCCGCCGAGATGCGGGCCAGCCTCGCCGGCGACGGCGGCGGAGGTCTTCCAATGATTATCAGTTATGTCGACTCTTTACCAACTGGGTAATGCCAATTTCCCCACTTTGTTTTTTTTTTTAATAATTTCCTTTTTCATTTGTTATATTAAATAGTTTTACTAATTATTTTGCTGTTTTGTTTCTATATAGTGCTTAAGATCATGTAATGAATCATAATTTATTTGTTCTTGATATTTTTGCCTAGTTATTAAAACTCTAAATTGTTTCGTATATACATGGACGGCCCAGTGGACAAAACTCACACATCCATATTGAGTCTAGAGGGTTTGATGTTTGCAAACTTATCTCTGTTTTTAGATTGGTTGCTTCCAACGGGACGAAGCCGTGATCCATAAGTCGCAATAGAGGCTTGCATATTCCTAACTTGTAGTTAGGATATTAAATATCACCAATATCAATTTTAGAAGATGTTAAATATGAAGCGCCTATGAGAAGCAAATACCACGTAAATGTTAAACCATCTCCCACGTCCTGTAAACACCACCAAGTGTTGTCATATAATTGAAAAACAATTACGTGTACCAAATACTCGTACTTTTTGACATGTCCTGTAAAATAATACATGTATTTATCACTTCTTCTAAGCCCTTTTTGGGGTTGTAAACCAAAAAGTAGTTTCCAATGGGAAAATAATACATTTTTAGGAAATTTGCAACATAAATTTAACATTTTTCTGGAACGTACATTTGAAAAAAATGGTATTAGACCCTTCCAATGACACAATGCTATTTTGCCGTCCTGTATTTTACAAATTGTTTTGTTTTGATAAGCACTAAATTTTTTTTCAGAAATTTGAATGCAGAAGAAAAATGTGTTCAGACAAGATGTTTATAAAGTTGAGTTTCAAATTGTTTGACGGAATGGGCAATGCTAGTTGCAGTCGTGACATTTGCATCTTAGCCGTCCAAGACAATGGCACATATTAGGAGGCAGCCTGGTGGGATGGTTGACATCAACCTACTCAATATATTTCAGAAAGTAAGGGACACTTTTGTTTTTAGGGTGTTTACGGGATGAAAAGATATTGTTAGTTCTAAAAGTATTTCCCAGATCAAACAACAATCTTGGCTCATACTATCCTTGTATAGTACCTATACTTCCTCTTTTTTTTTATTTTTTATTTTTTTGTGTGTATTTTTGTTTGACCTAAATGTGATACTTCATGTGTCTTTGGTTTAAAGGAATGAGAAGGGATTGTTTTATGCAGTAGGTCTCGGAGGAATGAACTTCAGGGTGCTAAAAGTACAACTAGGAGGCAAAGATGATCGATCGATTGCCCTTGAATTCGAGCAAATGTCGATCCCACAAGAGCTTATGTTTGGAACTTCAGAGGTCTGTTTTTTTTCCCTGCAAAAGGAAAAAACTTGTTTCATTATTCAATATTGGAAAATTTGTTGATTCCAACACTTGCGGAATGCGCAGGAGCTTTTTGATTTTATTGCTTCTGCCCTAGCAAAATTCACAGAGAAGGAACACCTGCTGCCAGGTGGAAGGAAAAAGGAAATCGGTTTTACATTCTCATTCCCAGTGAAGCAAACGTCTGTCAATTCCGGGATATTGATCAAGTGGACTAAGGGCTTTGCAGTCTCTGGAACGGTTGGTTTTTCTTAGCCCCCATACCAAATGCACCACTAATATGAACATATCGGTTTGTTTTGGAATATTTGAACATTAGATCAACAAAAATTTTACTATTTTATACTAACTGGAACAATTTTAAAATCCAACAGCCAGGAAGAGATGTAGTAGCTTGTCTAAATGAAGCTATGGATAGGCAAGGATTGAATATGCGGAGCGAAATATTGGGATGGGGGTGTGGTCGAACTAACCTCATTAGTGAAAAATAAAAATAGAAGGGCCTATAAATAGAAATATAGTAATGAATCCCTGGATGAAAGTTAATTTTTGTTCTTTTCCGAGTATTAAATTTTTGTAATTAATTTTGCACGAATTAGGTCAATGATGCTGTGGCAACACTAGCAGGAGCGAAATATTGGGACACTGATGTCATGGTTGCTGTTATTTTGGGATCGGGAACCAATGCATGTTATGTAGAACGTGTAGATGCCATACCAAAGTTACACGGCCATGATTCCTTGTCGGGAAATACGTTATGTAACTTCATTATTTCACACCCTAATTGGTAACAAAATGTCCAAGTTTGTGGCTTTATATTAATTTTTATTATGCGTGATATTAGATTATAAGTACGGAATGGGGTGCATTTTCCAACGGTCTGCCATTAACTCAGTTTGATAAGGATATGGACGATGATAGTATCAATCCCGGTGAACAGGTACATTCTGGTTCCTATGTCTCGGATTTGTTTCTCGTGTTAATTAAGTAGATGGCCCTTACAGGGTTGCTCTACCCCAAAAAAGAATTTCTGTTGGCCCAATCAACTATTCAAAATGGCAAATGATAAAGTCAGAAAATTACAAGCAGTTAGTTCCCCCTTAAACGAAAAAGTTAAATTTTTTCCTCTTAAATTTTTTCCCAGGGGGTTAAAATCCATTATGCCCTTTTTTGACAGTTGAAGGGCGAACATGTAACGTTTTCTAATTGTCATAGTAAGGTGATACTCGACAAAGTTGAAGGAGCTCGAAACAGTGTAGCCTTTGTTTTAGTACAAAGTCCACGTATCTTAATTTTCTTTATTTTTTCCTTTCGTATTTTTGCGGGTTTCATATGGATACAAAAGATATTTGGGAAGACAAACTCCGGCATGTACCTTGGTGAAATTGTAAGACGGGTATTAGTACAGATGGCCAAAACAGGTTCTTTATTCGGAGACTCTATTCCCAATAAATTATTGACCCCCTTTGCTTTGAGGTATGAACTAGACTTGATATTTTGCTTCATGGGTTATCCTTTCTTTTTCTGTTGAAACTCATTCCAAAATAACCACCTTTAGAGCTATTCTTAAGTCTGCTTTGTGTTTTTGTTCTTTAGGACCCCACATATATGTGCTATCCAACAGGACAATTCTCGAGATCTCAAAGCTGTCAAATCAATCCTCTACGACGTGACTGGGGTAAGTCACATTTCAAGCTTCCCCTATGCATTTACATCATAAATAAATTGATCTTTTGAACACCAAATTTAGATTCTCTTCTAAAGATTACTGGTTGACTGATTGAAGGAGTGAAAAGCAATTTCAGCTATGCTTATGTACCACTATCGATGTGTACTCTAGTCGATGACGTGATAACTAGTCAATTGACACTTTCTAAGTATTTTGTGCAAAATTTCCTAGCAAAATAAACATGCATGCCATATATTTTTTGTGCTTGATACAGTCGGTGCCCTCATTTCTGAATTCAATCAGCTGAACCTGTATATTTTTATCACAAGATGCAATGTGACCGTATGTAGAACATTTAAGCATATTTTTGGACACCTTTCGCTTTTTCAATAGCCGATGCATCAAAAAAGGGTGTAATACAGGGGGTTAAAAAAATCAAAACCCCCCATTTGGTGTAAAAGTGTGATAAATAAATCTGGATACCTAAATGTTCTTTACAGTAGTATAAAAAATGTTCTAATTTCTCCATTTGTATTTGATGCCAGGCGAAATCGGATTTGAACGCGAGGATGATAGTAGTTGAAGTGTGTGACACTATTGTAAAGCGAGGTGGCCGCTTAGCTGGTGCTGGGATTGTGGGAATACTTAAGAAAATTGAAGAAGATTTGAAAGGTCTCATGTTTAGGAAGAGGGCAGTTGTAGCTATGAATGGAGGCTTATACGAGCATTTTCCTCAATACAGAACATACCTAAAAAATGCTGTTGCTGAACTTCTGGGATTTTAAATTTCGAAAAATATAGTGATAGAACATAGGAAAGACGGATCTGGTATTGGAGCTGCCCTTTTAGCCGCTACAAACTCTAAAGGGAATGTGATGTGTTTTCTGTAATTGCTGGAGTTAGTAGAAGGATTTTTGGAGTGTGAAAGATTCAAAAATGTTGTGTCTAAAATAAAGGGATGAGAAGGCAAGAAAATGCCAAAGTTTGTAATTATTTGGGACCAAAAAATAAAATATGGATGATTGTAAAATAATTAATCTTTTTGTAACAACCATGTGCACTTTTTATCTTTTACTTTCAAGCAAGTTTCTTTTGGCAAATTATAAAATAAAAATCATTACTACGAATATAAGTTGATATATTGGGGGGGACCAGCTCCATTTTGTAGCTGAAATTGCCAAGTTTAGAGCGAAGGCTATGACAATGCTCTATTCACACAGTACCCATACAGATGTTTGCTTATCCCTTTGTACCCACAAAATAAGGTGAAATATTATCATGCTTTTAAATTGTAGTCTGTAATTAAAAAAGGTCTCATCTTGGAAGCAAATGCTAAATTTTGGAAACGTTGTCATTTTAATTGCCGAACCAGAAGTCTAGCTTTTATTAGAACACAGTAACGGTTTTGGAGATGGATAGTTGTAATTCAACTGGAATGTTAATTCCTTCAGGTTAACTTAAGGTTTATGAAATTGGCTCGGGATTTGTCAACTTTTCTAAGATTTGCTCTAAATTGTTTCTGACATCCATACGAGATGTATGTAATTGGCTCGGGATTTTTTTAAACCGCAGACAATTATAGGGAGAAAGGCAGAGTTGGAGAAACTGTATTTGTTTCATTATTATACTCCGGATTTCTGCAATGTATGAACACTTAAATCTTTTGCCATTATAGATAAAACTCGTCCCGTTAATCAAAATTAAGACTCTAGTTTAATTATATATATATATATATATATATGATGGATTACAAGTTTATACTTAACGCTTTCAATTATAGTGAAACAGAGAATACAATATACTAAAAGCTTTTAATTATAGTAAAAGAGAGAATACCGTAGACATCATGCTAGATGTAGACTCCATGTACATCAACTCAAGGCAGGTTGGTCATAAAGTCCTCTGTACATTCCCCTTCCGTGCTTTGATGAATAAGACAGTAAGACGTTGCCGGATCTAATACGTTTGTAACCCTATATACTATGTATTAACAGGATAATATAGCTTTAAAGTTCAAACTTCATCGTTTATTCCATGTGCCATCCTAATCTTATCTGGAGCTTAAAACAGAAGCTAAAAGTCCATAGCACGCGCTATAGCTATGCCATTAATGAATCTAGTACCGAATTATATGAGTAGTGCTTTTCCTGGAATTAAGTTACTCCCATGGCATTAACACAATGTGTAACCACCCATATACTAGCAACAGATCCATGAGGACAGCGAGTCAAGGCAATCAACATACGAGAAAAAGCATAAATTATACATATTGCTAGTTGTAAGAGTGACACCGTCCTATCTTTTGTTTCTGTTTCCGATTTTAACACGTTGAAACGAAGGAAAGAGGACACTTTCAGTCAGCACTGAGAAATCAACTAAGCCAACAACAATATCAACAAGACATCTCTGTAAACTAGCAATACACTTATACTTCTTCTCATAGAGCTTCTTTGTATGTACTTAAATCAAGGATATTACTAGACTGGCTTAGCTTATACCTTATAATGCAACATCTCTAAATATAAAAGTTTCTGTTCTCCTCGATCATATGATACTCTGTATGGGACCCAATTATTAGATAAGCTCCATACAGCTCGTATGTGCTTGTTGCAAAGTAAATGCAGTAGAAGGATGAAGTCAGGATTACCATTTGTAGCCGGAAGGGAGGGGCTGATGATATGGCGTTTTTGCTCTGCAATTGGGCAAAGACGAGGTAAGAGGAATAAGATTATGTCCTTGGTGTGGCAACATGGGTATGTACATAGGGTGAAGTAGTTCTAGCGATGGAGCAAATGGGATAGATATAGGGGGATCTAGTTTCCTGTTTTGCATATTCTGGTTATAGTGGGGTGAAGAGAGGTCCATGGGCTTGTATTGGGAAGCGAACTGAGAGGCTGAAATCCTCTGTTGATGCTGACTTGGCGACGAAGCATTACCCAATTGGGTAGGATTGCTTGCGTAGGATTGGATTTGCATCTGTACCTGTGATCAATACAAAAGTTGTGATCATGCTTAGTGGCAGCAGTGACTGATTTATATAACCAACTATATAAATTTGATCTTTATTGGAAGCAAATGGTTCATTTCTTATCACAGAAACAAAATTCGACTAAGCTAATTAATTGCTGATTAGAAAAAACAAAATGAAAAATAACCTGTTTTGCTGCAGTGACTGGGAAGTAGTCAGTGAAAGGTACATTGGAATAATGACTTTGGGGATGAGAAAAAGGTATGTTTGTGTGATTTTGTGCAATAGATTGCAGATATGGAAGATGACACTGAGTCCACGGTTCGATCAAATTTCCCGTTTTGGTAGCAGTTTTAATAGCTTCCACTGCCCCTCCTCCAGTTGACAAGGATAAGAAATCGAAGTTCTGAAGAAACCAAAAGCAATCAAACTAATTGTTTTCAAAATGACAAAAATGAATGTGTCCATTAGGAAAACAAGTTTAGTCTTACGTGTTTACTTGTAGGGTAGAGGGTAGGTGTTGGGGAAGGCTGTTGCGAATCCTGGAGGAGTCTCTTATGCAGAAGAACAGCATTTCTGATTTTGTTCTGATCCTTCTCTGCATCTGAACTTCTGTTACCGATTTTGACGACAGATTTGTCTAGACGAGCATCTTGTTTTGGTGTCTCAATTTCAGTCAACTGATTAAGAGGCTGCATAGAATTATTTTTCCTTTTTTCATCCGCTTGCATACCCTTAATGAGATGACCTATGTGAACATGGGCAATACATCTCTTCCGTGATTTGTTTCTAACTACAGGATCTCTGGAAACCTGTGTTATTAAAACATACCTTAATAAATGTCATGGAAAAGCTTCTAAATTAAAGACAAATCTGGCATTTAGAAACTAAAGCAGCATCTTGCATTACCTCATCAGTCAAAGTACCATTCTTTGACGAACTCATCGAAACAGAATAATAGGCACCGGGCGAGCTGTGACAACACATAAAAACAATGAGACTGCAAAAAAGGACTTAAAACTATAAAAAAGGACTTAAAACTATAAAGAGCAATTATATAAAACTAAGATAGGAAATTACTTCATCGGAGATCCCTTAGTCTCAGCTCTGACCGGTACTGCTGACGACAAGCCTGGCCACAACCCTGATTTCAAAGAAACATTTTTAGATAAATATCATATTATAGACGAACTACATTCCGTCCCAAAATATCATTCGCGTTACCACGTGGATACCTATAATTTTGCTATTCTCAGTTGTCAAATGTCGCTCGTGTAGACCTCCAACAACTGCACCCTGAACAAATTACCAAATACACCATTACAAGTAATAGAGAATACCTGAATATAATATATTAGCTTATAACTGTTAAAACATTCACTACTGCTACTGCAATTTCTGGTCTCCTCTTCAGTGGTGCAACTTCCTCGTGTACAAGCTGCTTGAAGCTGCAATGAGTTATACTTACATATTAGACAACATATGGAAAGTAGAAGTATTTTGTGTATTATAGCTGAAAGGTACTCACTTGGTTATCATACTCGGTTCTGCATCAAAGTTGCCAGAAATTGAAACACATGATAGCTTGGGATAGACAGGTTGAGCCATTAAGGACACCGATTGGTCGATCGGACATTTGACCTCTAAAGTTTCTTGAGCAGTCTCTTCATTTTCTGGTGCTATGGAGAATGAAAAATCAAACGATTCAACTCCACAATAAGCAGAGAAATGGTATCAAAATAGGGCGGTCGAATTTATCAAACCTAATGGCGGAGACTTAGCTTCTGTCATCTTGTTATTGGTTTGGAACATTTCGGCCAAAGCAAATAGAGTCTCAACCGCTTCTTCCTCATCCTTCGTGATCAGATCATTCCCGAGATCATCTTTTTGCTGCAAATTCAACTATAGATCATCAACAAAAAATGAAAATAAGTAATAATTTCACCATTGTAGCTTGAAAATGATTAGTTATTACATAAACTCTTAATTTCATTTTGCCTTCCCCTCCGGTTGATCGAACTCTGTCGATGGCATAGTTCGGATTCTTCCTATCTGGCAATGGTGGTGAAACCGATTCACGACTGCGCTTCTTCATCGCTAAGGAATGAAAAAGAAAGTAGTTTTCAACCATTCAGATTATATTTATAGACCAACAATGCCATAAATTGAACACATTGCAAACTCTAAATTTAAATAAACATCAGTATAGTTGCACCAAGTATACTGAATATGCAGTTTGGATAGAACCGCATAAAGGTATACGTAATTTGAGGGGGGGAAAAAATTACTATGGAATCTTTACACTTTAATAGATAAACCATCTGAGCAAAGAATAAAGAAAAGGAAAATTCCTAGTGACCCACAAGATAGAGCAGACTAAAATCTGTGGGCTCCAATAAACTGATGCCAAAAATCAACCCAACGTTTAATAAAATGACAGATACTGAAGAAAATATTGAAAAGTAATCAGAAAATTTCCAATAAACTGATGCACAAAATCAACCCAATATTTAATAAAACGAACACATAATCAAAGAAAACAAAAAAAATATCAAAAACTAATAAACTAATACCCCTATAGTATACCAAACATTTAATAAATTGACATATAATTAAGCAAAATTGAGAACTTGTCTGAAAATTCCTAAAATTTCAGCTATTGTTTCATAATTGCGGACCTGATCTTAGTTTACGAGGAACCAAGGCATGATTAACAGTGTTGCAATCTCGAAGAACCTGCAAAAAATTAACACACAATTAGCACTGAATTTCTCAAAAAAAAAAAAAAGAAAAGAAAATCCCAATCAGGATTAAGTAGAAGTAACCTTTCTGGGTTGCTCGAATTTCTTCTTGAATTTAGAATTGGACCCAATTAAACCCATTTCTCTCTCTTCTTTAGCTGAACTCAATCTCCTCATTCTCTCTCTCTCTCTCTCTCTCTTCAATTTCTCCGAATCAGCAGCATCCACACTTGCACCTTCAATTGAAACAGTTACAATTAATTTATTCCAAAAACAGAGTCTCACTCATGGAACTATACGCAGAGATTTATCCCAAAAATCAAATTGATTACACTTGTGCCTTCAATTGAATCAATTAAATTAAAATTTATATGGACAAAAACAGAGCACAATCCAAAACAGAGTGTCATTCATGGAACTATCTGCCGAAACTTATCCAAAAAATCAAACCCAATAAGAAAATACAGATATAGACAAATATTAATGTACATACAGTGAAGAATATATAGAGTGAAATTAGAAAATAAGGGGTTATCTCCGAAAAAGAAGCAAGAAAATTGGGATTGGTTTGAAGGCTTTTATTTCTCTCCCTCTCTCTCTGTGAAGCAGGGATTCACCGGAAAAGAGGGTTGGCAACAAAAAATTGGCAAAAGAGAAAAAGCGAATCGCACTTTATGCTCAGAGAATCGGGTTCTTCACGATATATACATACATACATACATATAGAGAGAGAGGGGGGTGGAGGGGCCAAGAAAATGCAGTGGATCCCAGCCCAATTTAAAATTCATAAAACAAATGAAGTAAGAAAGAGTAAGGAATTAAAAATTGGAAATCTCTATTAAACAATGAAATTAATACCAACAGATACGATAATCCATACATATTCGAAATTAAATTGATAAAAAAAATAAAAAATTAGCACAGCAGAACTAAATCGAAACTTCAATTTAACACCAACACATACGATATTTCATACAAATTCGAAATTAAATTGATAAAAATAGCATAGAAGAACTCAATTGAAGCTAAAATCACCTTAGCAATTGGAAACTAGAGAAGAATCATTAGTAGAATTAAAAGACCTTTAGGTTCAACGATTATCTCTCTGTGTGTTTATATTCCAAACTGCCTAGAGAACATATAAAGAACTCATAACAAAGAAAAAAAAAATATTAAATTCCGGAGAAAATGCAGTGGATCTCAGTCAAACTTAATATTCATGAAAAAATATTTGAGTATAAATTGACAATCGACAAAATCCAGTCAATCAAATTCATATAAGCAGGGACATATTCACTACAAATTCGACATTAAATTAATCAGAGATGGCATGGAAGAACTCAATCGAAGCCAAAATCAGCTTTGAAATTAGTAATTAGAAAGAATAATTGGAATGATTAAGCAACCTTTCGATTCTCAAGAACGATCTATATTTACACATATATATGTGTATATAAGTCTCTCTCTCTCTCTCTCCCTCTCTCTCTCTGTATATTCCAAACTGTCTAGAGAAGTCGGATTCGACCCATAACAGACGGAAAAATTGAAGCTTTCTCTCTCTTCAAAATCAATTCTAACAAATAATCAATGCATTACACAATTCGCCACTCTCTCTCCCTCTCTTGCAATTTATAGAGAGGGATAATTACACTCAGGTGTCTTCACAGTTCAATCCAAAATTCTATTAGGTACCGGAAGTTGATATGGTATCAATTCAAGGCTCCTAATTTTGAACGGGTGACACAAATGGTCTATATTATGAAGTCGAAACCATCTAAAATGACGAAAATTTCTCGCTCCATTTAAGAATTAAATGGTCTTCAAAATTGTGGTTCACTTCCAGAAATAGGTGTCGTTAAAATTTATAAATTTAATATATAGCCTACATTTAATATATTTTGTATTCTTAAAAAAATTATTTTTAATTCATCGAAGATGTATGAATTTTCATACACCAATGAGTTTGTATTAAAAATAAGTATGTATTTATGGTGGTCCCTACATGTATTAATGGATACATATCTTTCATTCAAGACCAATGGTATATGAAATTTCTACATTGGCAGTAAATAAAAATTAAATTCTTCTTAAAATATTCACATTTATGATTTGTATATGGTAAATTTGGGAAAAATAACAACAATTAATGCATGTGGCTCATTTATTAATATTTTCTTATTAAGTTAAAGTTCCCGCAATAAACTAAATCAATTTGACGGAGGAGATACTAAAAAAGATCAACGTGTGATTTAATTGGAGAAAAAAAAATAGTTTTATGATGATTTATATTTGTCTTCTAATTTGAACACTTAAGATATTTAAAATGAGAAAAAAATTATAAGAGGCATCAATTATTGGCCTTTCTTAAATTTGGGACCGAAACTACCTCCTATTCAAAAAGTGGGTCTATTACTGATATAATGAAACCTACAGGACCAAATAGAATTACCTTCTCCTCTTCTCACTTCGTTTCATTCCTAAATAGATGATGTGGGGCGATGTGTCTTTACAGCCGTTGGATCTTCTTGTAGAACCCACCACTGTTATCCTACGTGGCTGCCACGTGGAATGCTTACCGTACTTGAAAGTTGAACCACGACCCTGCCAGCGTGTAAAATCTTCCGTTTTGCCGGGATGAAATGGACGGTCATGATTCGTCCTACAAGATGAGGCCGTTGATCTAACGGCCCATTTCGGATGTAAAATAGTATGCGCTCAAAACCGAGTTATTGCCAAATTATATTTGGTTGTAACTGCTAGAAAACATTGTGATCCACGTGAGCCAATTAATGCTAGATGCTTGCGTATATATAGAATGTTTATGAAACAAATCATGTGAATTTTATATGGAGAGATTTAGATAAGCATGTTTATAAGTAGAATTAAGAGATTAGTTATGAGTATTTTTAAAATTTACAATTTTAACTATCACATGTCCAATGTTCGTCTGCTTTAAGTTGAGTAAAATCATTATTATTGATAGTTATGTCTATATGGTTGTATTTTATCCATAACCCACGTATCAATTATATATTCTGACCAACTCTCGGAAGTCTTATCCTTAAGTGTGTCGCATCAAATTTGTACTCACCACAAATCCAAAGGATATCGTTAGAGCTTTCAATCAAAAGTAAAACTCGTGGACACGATCTACAAACCCACGCAACAACCAACGAATGGACATATCTAGGCGATCGTCGGCATTAAGGTAGACTCGACCTGTACTGGGCCCTTGAGTATGGGTCATATATTTAATCCCTCGGATCTGCGTGCATGCGACTCACACACCTTTGAAAATGCTGACCCAATAACCAGTAGACCTATCGATTCCATGCCGGGTCTAACCCCAAATTAAATGCATATGTCTAGTCATATCATACTTCATCCTTTTTAAAGTGTATATATATATATATATATTTTAGCAAAAATTAAGTACATAGTATCCAAATACATTTCATTAAATATTTAATTTACGTGTGATACTTATTTTAAAACCAAAAAAAATAAAAATATTAAAACCTTAACAGTAAGAGGGAAACCTCACACCAGCACATGATCAGGTATCAAAGAGTTGATGGCTAGATAGCAGAGACAGACGCAACAATTATTTGTAGAGCTTCCATTTATTCCAATGCTATTGATCTATGACTCCGTGCTTTATTCTTGGTGAAGAGTTACATACTATTAATCATGAGGGTCGGTCTAATAGTCGAATGATCAGTACTTATGTCTTTAGGCATAAGGTGGAGAGTTCGATTCATATGTGTCGCACTTGGTGGCACACCCCCATAATTTGCTAGGCAGAACCCTAGTCCATATTGGGAATTATCGTAGATGTAAGATACTGAATCATGTGGACTAACTGAAATAACATATTTAAAAAAAAAAAAAAACAAGAGTTGAACACTACTTGTATTGATATTTATTGCAGAATTGGTAAATATTGGGCTAATAACCTGCGGTATATTTTGAGTGAGAAATTGATATGTGATGATTAGATTCTCTGAGCCTCCACGTGGCAGAGAGACAGCTAGTGCGACATGCAAGTAGCGTGACTTGAGGCTCCTTTCTGTTGAGAATAATAATGGAAATTACCATCTTCTCGATGGATGTAATAATATAACTATAACTCGATTAATGGAGTTGCTAAGAAATTTGGTACCAGTCACGATTAATCATTTTCAAGTCGTCAATTGATAGTGCTTGGGTCATTTTATTCAACAACTAAATCTTACATAAAGTAGTTACAAAGCATTTTGGGAATAATTATCCAACCATACTATTTCGCCCTCAAAGCTAATATCATATCTTGCAAGCTTATGGGCGACAATATTGCCCTCTCTCTTTTACTAACAATAAGTTGTACATCACGAATTATATGGACTATATAAAAAAAAAAAAAAAAGACTCATATAATCATTATTAAACAAATATATCACCTCCAAAACTCCAAGTTATATCCTTCCAGTTTAACTTTTGGCTGACCCAAATCTAATACAAATTGAGCAACTTCCAATAGCTGCAAATGCTTCCATCATTTGCATGTCGAAAACTTGTTTAACCATATTAGTTCTAGCAATAACTACTCCCCCATGCCAATCATGAACCATATTAGTTCTAGCTCAACTCGTTAACTATGCAGTGGAGTTCATATTGGGCTAACTGCACACAAATTTGAAAACCTCAAGTTCATGTTAGGCCTTTCATAAGTTTTGTTTTGGGCTGGGGTTTAGTCCTCATCTAAATTCAATGGACTATGTATGTT
>MKEJ01081527.1:0-13273 GCA_001753735.1 Embelia ribes | reverse complement strand
ATTAGGGTTTGAACGTCCGAAAAGAAATCGAAGAAATAGTTACACGGATACGACGAGGATAAAACAAGGATCAATAATCCGTTATTCGTTTCTCCGTTGGTCCTCTTCTCCTCTTAGATCGAAAGAGTTTAGGTCAAAGTTGGCATCTCCCTCTCTCTCTTCTTCTCCCTCTGTTTAGAGTTATGTCAACCGTAATATTTTGGGAAAATACAATAAACTTTATTTCTTATTCTCTTTACTAAACTTTGGTTTTATTCTCAAATTGACCACCATGGCCTGTAAATTAAGTAATTTAGTGTTCAATAAATATTGAAGTTTTACAAAGTTAAAAAAGAGAAATTGAAATTAAATTGTTGGAATTTACAACACAAACAGTATTTACAGTGTGAATGATGCACGCATTGATAAACATACATTATAAGAAGCAACGGTTGGCGAATGAAATCTAACTACATGCACAGTTGTTCTTATCATCACTCTCCAATTCAATGTAAAAGTTATTTTTATAAAAAGTAAAGAATATTGGGGGAGATCAATTATACTATCAAAGATAGAAATATATTATGGGGTTTTTAAAATAGCACTTTTTATTTATTTATTTATTAAGTATTTAAAAGAGCTGTCTTGTGGAAATATCTTGTAAGAGAAAGCGTGTGGTTTTGTGGCTTTCATGTGAGGGAAATCTCCTAAAAATCCAAGTGGGGTATAGTTGTTTCCCTCTAGAGGGATATATATAACTAAAAACAAGTTTCAGGATCCGAAATAACTTTTGCACCTCACGTACAGAATTTAAAGATAAAAAATTTAAAATATTTTTATAATTATATAAATTAAATTTTGTTTCTGTTGAAATAAACTATACCTCACAATAATACTATTTTTAATAGTATTAGAAAACTGTAACCCATTATTCCATGCCTACATGCTCAAGCATATAGTTAGCCTTTACATTTGATTTATAACTCATCAATCACAATTTCATATAGGTGGAAAAAGAAATTCAAATTTTTTGTTATTTACATTTTGTAACACTACATAGAGTAGTAAATTTAGATAGGCTATGGTTTACAGACTTGGGGCTCCTCATAGTAGTCCATACATAAAAAATAGAAGGCCGAATTTGCCTCAACACATTACTAACATGACATTTTATTTGTGGAAAATTTCGGACCCTCGATTGTTCATGTACCAATTTGCCATTAACAGTTAGGAGTGAAATTAATCGTCTTCTAACCGCTATTGATTTGTTTAATTCTACTAATTTATGGTATGAGCTAAGCGTTGCAGTTGTGCTTTTTCATGTCGTACTTTCAAGTGGTTGCAATGACTAATGGTATAAATAAGCCGAACGACTTTTCTATGCTCTTTTATTATAAGAGTTAGTCAAGTTCTATTCATGTTTGTTTCATAACTATACATAGTTGGAATCAAAACCTTAGCGAATAGCTTGCAAATCACTCTCAAAGTCACTATATAAAAATGCAAATAACTTGAACCAAGGTGCTTTTCAAAAACTTTTATTAAACAAGCCGTAAAATCAACCTTTTATGTTTGTTTGTTTAGCAGAGCGGGAGAGTAAGCACAAGCCGAGCTATTACATGTTGAGCGCTCTAGTCATGTACACACTCAATTGTGGCCTATTGCCTTTCTGAAACAGTGTTGGTAAAATTATTTGCACTCTAATTTTAATTACACATGCTTCTAATTTCATTATTGGACCGGTCCGTATCATTTCTGTTAAAAAAAAGGAGAAAATGGAAGATAGAATGTTAGTACCTTATAGTTCCACCATAACTACTCAAGTACTAATGAAATAAATATTGCAGATTCTTTTCTGGCAAAAGAATTGAATACACATGTTACAGAAACAGAAATTTGGAGGAAAGAGGAAATAAATTAAAGCTAATGAAAATTTTTGTTAATAAAGTTTTGGCTTGTTATAGTCGGTTATAGGGTTCTTCTATTTATAGATTAAACGTATCGAAAATAGATAATTAGGTATAAAGAACAAATCTCTTAAACTAACATAATCTAAAACTTTAAATTTTAAATAAATTTATTAATAAAAATAATCTATGCAAAGATAAGATTGTTAATAGTCCCTCTCAAATCGTGTTGAGGTTAGAGACATAATTTGCAATAGAAGTAGCTTAGGCAGTCTTAGACATATGCTTGGTAAAAAGGTCACGTCTCTATATTAAAGATGCCTTGTAGGGAATGTTTTCTTCGCTTTTTTTTTTTATTAAGTATTTTGATTTGGAAAATTTTGGGTAAGCTAGCTTAGTGAAGAATTTGATTGCTCATGGGAAATGTTGTGTCTTTGATACCTTTTGGTATTTTGTTTGTGGACTTGAAATTGTTGCACACTCGAGATTCATTGGTTTCTGTCCTCGATTTGCTAAAATAGGATTTATGTATTTTTTGACTGAAAAAAAATTCGATGAATAGCAGTATATTGTTGATGCTATACAAAGTTTGGCGCTGCTCGATCTCTTGTAAGTTCCGAGTAACTAGGAGTTGGAGGCTTGAGTATGTGTGATTGACTTACTCTATTTTTTTTGTCTAAGAGGAAATAAATAAATGCTAATGAAATTTTTTATTAATAAATTTATTGGCTTATTAGAGCCGGTTACAGAATTTTTCCATTTATAGATTAACAGTATTGAAAATAGATAATTAGAGATAAGAACAAATCTCATAAACCGACATAATTTAAAATCCAAATTTTTACATAAACTTTTTAATAAATACAATCAATGTAAAAATAAGGTTATTAATAGAACACAGCAAATAATTACCAGGGACAAAAGATGTTGAATAGTGTACAAGATTGTATAAACACAACAAACTACATGTGAACAGAAACGTAACAGGGCCAACAACAGAGAGTACTTCCATTGCACATGGGTTCCTAAATTATGGTACTTTCTGCTGGCTCTCAATCAAAGGCTACAATCAATAAATATCATTATCTTCTTTTTTTCTCATCTATGTATCGTTCCACTATAATCGTGATGTTTATTTGTATAATTATTTATTTATTAAATTATAATTTTAAAATAATAAAATTTATAAATTATTAAAATTATATAAATACATTTCAACTTAACATAATATAAATTATTAACAACTAAATTTCCTATTAGATAAAGCACAAACCAAAGAGATGCCATTTGAAAAAAATTATAAAAAATAATTTTATACATATACGATATAAAAAATAACATAATACACACAATCCGCATATAGCACGGGTTGCACTCTAGTATATATAAAATTTCTTCCTTCCAATTATTTTCACTCTAATCGGGAATTTTGTCCGTGCAATTACCTAATCCCATGAAATTATGATTTAAAATAATAAAATTTATTGCAATAGAAATTATTAAAATTATGTGTCCCATAAAATTATGATTTAAAATAATAAAACTTGCATTAACATAAATTATTGAAATTATATATATATATCAACTTATCATAATATAAATTATTCAAATTATATACATATATATCAACTTAACATAACATAAATTATTAAAATTAAATTTCATATAAGATCATGCACAACCCAATAACATACATATATATATCTCTGTATCACTATAAAATAACTTTACATAATAGAAAATACTAAAATTATATTAAAGGATCAAAATACTATTAGTGAATAAATATTTTTATAAATTGATTTCTACAATCTAATACTCTCCATAAATTTTTTAAAATATTCTTCTAATTAACATTAATTTCTAAAATATTTTTCATAGTAAGATTTTTATATACCTAAAACTAACCTAAATAGATATTAAATTTTCATAAAAATATTATCATAGTATAAATCCTACTAATTGAGCTAATATCAAATTTTAAATAACTGAAAAAAAGAAGAAAAAATGCAAAAAAAAATGTCATATCAAAAACAAATTATGAAAATTAATTTAATAACATAATCAAAATAAATATGATAGAAAAAAATATATAATACATATAACTATTTATTTGCTAAGAAAATCAAGTTTGGAGGAAGATATATGCACTCTCATGATGTTCTTATCTGTTTCTACAATGTTTTAATGTTTTACCTAGTAAAAATTCTTATTATACGGTGTACTAAATTGTTTGTGAGTTGGGTTTAGAACGTGGTGACACAATTTGGTTCCTACCTCCCTCGTAAGAGTGCGATATAAACTTTATATATGTTCTGTGCAGAGGATCAAATAAGGTCTATATGCTTTTTTGGTATGCGAACTGTGTTGCAAATCTTCTGATTTGTTGTTTCTTATTGTGAAAGTACAAAAGCCTAATTTTATTTTATTTTGGTTGTAGACCTATCCCAATCCATTGAAAGACAACCCTTCTTACTCAGTGGTTACGTAAGTCAATCCAGGCTGGTGATTTTGGTTCCTTTTTATCCTTATGTTCGTTTATTTATTATTATGAGCATTTCTTGCTTTCCGTGACGTCAAATTTCCATTTTGCAGGCAATATTTTGTCAATGAAGACGACACTGTCCAACAAAAGGTGTGTTAGCTTTTTGCATCCAAGTTCAAACTTATAGCTCTTTTAGGTTCCCAAAAAAAAAAAAAAAATCTATCATTTAATATGCTTATGGTGTTTACTTCATGAAGAACTTTTTCTTTGTTTCTGAATTTCTGTTCTTATATTTGTAGATTGTTGTTCATAAGAGCAGCCCAAGAGGGATTCATTTTCGACGTGCTGGTCCTCGTCAAAAGGTAGTACATGTTACATATTATATTTTTTTTCTTTGGTGGATTTATTGAATTTTCAAGTGTTGAGGTTGAGCATGGGTTATCGCATTTTTATTTCCAGGTGTATTTTGAGTCAGATGATGTTCATGCCTGTATTGTGACATGTGGGGGCTTATGTCCTGGTCTCAATACAGTTATCAGGGAAATAGTATGTGGCCTCAACCATATGTATGGAGTGAAGAAAGTCCTTGGTATAGATGTAAGTAACTTGTCACTAGTAAATTGTATTTACTTATCTTTCATGCAGTTCTTTACAGTGTGATAAGTATAATTAGAATAGTTGCATCATGGCACATACGAACTGCTTTTCTTTCTCTGAAATGGCGAGAAATTGGATATTCTGTCTTCAGGAAAATGTGATTTGAAGTTAGGAATGTTGGTTATTTCTTTATTTTTCTCAATCTTGCAATTTACATTTTCTTCTGTTCGTTGATTTCACAATTACAAGATATGGTAATTAAAATTGTTATTATTACGAATATATATTTTGACAATGTAGTTGAGAAATTTAGATCTCGACCAGCTTCTCATTTTGCTGGAGAACACTGTTATTATGACTACATCTCATTTTCTTGGAGAACACTGAACACTGTTGTCCATCACTATCACTGGAATTTTCATATTTGTGACTTTTTTGAGTTTTAATATTATTATGGGGTACTTATCTGCTATGAAAATAATCAGATTTTATTTCTATGGTAAAATTGAGGATGGAGTCCTAAATGTTCATAGCAAATCCGCAATTCACTTTTTTGCTGCATAATTGTCGGCATTGTGAAAGAATGGAGCTTGTGAATTTTCCAGGGAGGATACAGGGGTTTCTATGCTAAAAACACAGTTACGTTGACACCTAAAGTTGTAAACGACATACATAAACGTGGTGGAACAATTCTTGGAACGTCACGAGGGGGCCATGATAAGGGAAAGATAGTTGACAGCATTCAGGACCGGGGTATAAACCAGGTAAGAGGCCAATTTTCTATCGCTAATTCAAGCTATCTGTTTTCTCAAGTACGATTATTCTGCACCTTTATCAACCTTAATTTTGCATAATTATTGTTTTGATGGCTTTATGCATAACAGGTTTACATAATTGGAGGAGATGGAACTCAGAGAGGAGCATCTGTGATTTATGAGGTATATTTGGTTTAAAAGAATCTTAACCATTAGACCATAATTGCTGCTTACAGCTTTAGATTCTCCATAATGTAGGAAATTAGAAGGCGTGGTCTCAAAGTAGCGGTTGCTGGAATTCCTAAAACCATTGATAATGATATTCCGGTACTTATTCCTGCAACTCTTAAGTCTTCGCAGCATTCAAAATCATTTTTTCGTATCAATTATTTTTTTGCCTGAATTGGATCTGACGCAGGTTATTGACAAATCCTTTGGCTTCGACACTGCTGTTACGGAGGCTCAACGAGCCATTAATGCAGCACATGTTGAATCTGAAAGTATTGAGAATGGCATTGGCCTTGTGAAGTTAATGGGTCGAGACAGTGGTAAGTTTCTATGCCGTTCACGTTTTCTAGTCTCTTCTTGTGTTTTACTTTTTTCACTTATTTCTACTATGTAGTCGTTTTACTTTCTTTGCTCTCACGCCCAACATTTGACACTGACACATGCACGGAGGTGGTCGATTCCAGTGCAAAATGATTCATGGTCTTAGATTTGATCCGCACAGGGGAAGCACTTTCACACGCAAGGAAAAAGAGGTTTTGATAACTAAAAGATAGCATGGTCTGGCCAAGCTACCTAATGCACAGGAAATAAAGATATTCCACTGTAAAATACGGAGAAGTAGATAGTCAACTTGCTCCTTTTTTTCTACCCTTTGAATGTTGCGTCGCCTTAAGAATTTTCACAACTATCGTATCACAGGCATAAGACTTCCAATTCATTTCAGAAAATAAGTTTTCCTACTCTTTATCATTTAAGAAAGTCCAAAGTCCAAAGTCCCAAATAGTTAAAATTTAGATTAAATTAGATTCCCTGCATATGACCACAATTCTATCCACCACATAAATCCAAGTCAATGTAGCCCATGTGATACGCTACATGGGACAAATACCAAAATCATTTTGGCTCTTAAGCTGCACAAATGGGTTGTTACATAATATTGAGTTTTTAATTTTCACCTTAAACTGTGTGGATGTTTTGCTTAAACTTATGTCAATCCTAATTCTGTAGATTGTTTGATATAAAAATCTCGATGCTGCAGGTTTTATTGCTATGTATGCTACTCTTGCAAGCCGAGATGTAGACTGTTGTTTGATCCCCGAATCACCATTCTATCTTGAGGGGGAAGGAGGGCTTTTTGAATATATTGAGAAAACACTTAAAGAGCATGGTCACATGGTCATTGTCATAGCTGAAGGTGCAGGACAGGATCTTCTCTCGGACAGCTTGCATTCTACCAATCAACAAGATGCCTCGGGAAACAAGCTTCATCAAGATGTTGGGCTTTGGATATCCCAAAGGATCAAGGTTTTCTTCTTCTTCTTCTTCGAATTATACTTTCTCGTTTCTATAGCATCCTGAAAGGTTGTAGACTGTAGCACTAGAATGGATGTCACAACTCTCATCTGATATCCACTCATTTTTGGAGCTTGACTTTTATGCGAATATTCATACATAAAGATTAAGGGCTTATTTGGTATTTACTGAACCTGTTTTCCAGTTTCAAAACAAGGAAAACTACTGAAAACTGGTTTTATGGATTGGTTGGGGAATCTGTTTGATGTAGGATGGTATTGAATACCGAAGAGGTGGACGTTTTAACAAAAATGAACAAAAGAAATTGGGATCTAACACCCAAACCAAAAGAGATCCAACGCTCTTTAATAAAAACTCATAAACTCAACTATAAAGAAAATACAAAGAATAATGGTCTTTTATATAGGGCATAAGTAAGACCCTAATGAGCTAAATCCTTAATGTAGTTGGCCTACTATTAGTAGGAAACACATAAAGAAAATCCTAGACAATATTCTCCTGTAGAAACTAAATAAAAGCATTGAATTAAAACTAAATAAACTATTTCTTAATTTGTATCATTATCTCCCAGTTGAAAAAGTTTAACCTCAAACTTTAAAGCTTCAAATAAAGCAAGGAGCATAAGTCCAATAATCCACCAAATATTGACATGATTGCATAATTTGCTAATGAAAGGAAAATCTTGATCATTCCCAAAAGCATCCGTAGAAATAAATCCCAATTCTTCTAAATTGATGAACTTGATAAATTCCTCGGGTTCGGCTTTGTTATCAATGTGGAGTTGATTGATCTTAATCTCGTATAAGCATTCTTCTTGGTTAATAACTGGAGGAGCAGGTTCCACCATTTCTACTAGAGTAGGGACGATTGCCTTAGAGGCGATTGGAGCAGGATTGGCAAGGGAAACATAAATGCGAGGGAGGACGGCTACAACCTTAGTTGTAGATGAAGTTCCCATCCCAATTCCGAGAAAAACTCCGTGAACGTTGCTTTAATTTTCTCCTTGAAGGAGTTAAAATATGGCTTCATTTCAGCCATGAAACTAGCGAACTATTGTTTGGTTACGGTGTGCTCTTTAACTTCTGAAATTTGAGCTAAAGTTTCATCGTTTGAAACCATCTTTTGCCCTTTGAAGTATAAAATTCTGATTGCAATAGTGTAATAATAGCAGGATAAATAGCACCTAATTGTTCATTTTGCAAACTGCCGGGTCAAATCTGCAGCTTTGCCAAACTTGGGAGCTATTCTGAAAATAACCAAACGTTTAGGGACCTGACCCAAATTATTCCAAATTTCAGGAACCACTTTGTGATTTTTCCAAAGTTTTATATTTCCTCTGGCTTGTCTTTTCGCTGATGAAAAGCAATCAGAAGGGATGTTCGTTCTGGTTCTCAGTCGGTCAGATAGGGGCTCGACTGGGGATCAATAGTTTTGATTGAGGCTAGTGTGAAGGAGGATTAGGTTTCGGCAGTTGGGGGGCTCACTGGCGGTGCTGGCAATTGGCAACAGAGGCGGCAGCATTTTGTAGAGGATCGCTGAGAAGGTGGTGAAAGAATATATATATATATATATATATATATTTTATCTTTTCAATCAAATTTGGATTAAGATTGGGCTCTGATACCAAATTAATTTAGGACGGTATTGAATACCAAAGAGATAGATGGACATTTTAATAAAATGAACAAAAGGGTGGATGTTTTGACAAAAATGAACAAAAGATAAACAAAGAGAAAAGCATAATGGTTCTTTTTATAGGACATAAGTAAAATGTTCTAAACCCATAATGGGCTTGGTTTACTATTACTAGGAAACACAAAGAAAATGCTGAACAATTTTCTCCTATATAAATTAAATAAAAATATTAAATTAAAACTAAATAAACTATTTCTTAATCTGTACCAGTGCTCTCTTAAAAGTTTCTCATGAGCAACACATTTTTAGGTAAAACTGGAAAATTATGCTAGTAGATGATGGAAAGACATAAAACAACGGTAGTTAGAGAAGTTTCTCTAATTTTAATCATGAAAGACAAGAAACATGAACAAATGCAGAACCAAGAATTACTAGAAGTTACGTAACCAAAATACACCTGTCATGTTAAAAATCAACCTGTTATCTTCTCTATGCTATTCATTCAGATCCCTGTTTCCTGACAACATGTCTATTCTCCTTCTCGACAACATTTTTATTTCAATCTTATTGATGACCCATATTTCAGGGTGAGTTTACTGTGCATCTCGCGAGATTTTTCCTTTTCAAATTTTCCTAATGTGGTAATTAAAATATGCAATGGTTTTATCATCACTTTTAATTAAGAAATGAAAAAATAGAAAATAGAAAATAGAAACACCTTTGAGTGGGCAACTACAGGCCCTCTGTTGGAAAATACATTCATGGGCCCTTCTAAACAGATATGATGAGTTTATCTTCGTAAATATCAAATTATGGTTCTTGTGTAAAATAGCTGTGAAATGGGCATTCCCCGTTGAAAGCCTGAAAAGGGTAGAGTTTGTTTCTATTTTCTTCATAGATTCCTCTGTTCCATCACTTTCATGGAAAGAAACTTTTGCCACGCGATGTTATTGAAAGTTTTTTAAGTCATATACGTGCCCCAAAAAAAAAAAAAAAAAAGGAGATAAACCTGATTTGATAGCTAAAATTTTGCAGGATCATTTCTCGAAGCAGAAGAAGATGACCATCAATCTTAAGTACATAGGTTAGTTCACTTATAAAATTTTCAAGTAGCATACATTTTGGTAAGAATTGTTCTAAGTTGAGTTTTCAAATTCCTCTTCTTGCAGATCCAACATACATGATCCGAGCTATTCCAAGCAATGCATCTGATAACGTGTATTGCACGCTTCTCGCTCAAAGTGCTGTTCATGGAGCAATGGCTGGGTACACTGGCTTTACAGTGGGGCCCGTCAATGGAAGACATTGTTATATACCTTTTTACGTAAGTAACATCTTGACCCCTAACGATATAACTGCTAATGTGTTCTGTATATTTAGGATTTGATTTCCTTAGCATCTGGTGTTTCAGGTCAACATCTTCCAACTTCTAGATGGTATATTTTTGTTTCTTCACGCAACTTATAATATGGCACAATATTGGAAACTTACTTCCCCGTGCCTCTAATTCCACTTATGACTTATGACGAATTAACAATAAATGATCACTTTATTGTATCATTTTTATGTGTTTAGATCGTGGTTGGAATCTCTCATAGAAGTGCTCGAATATACAGAAATGACCAGTTAGAGTCAAGCTTTCTCTAATCTTTTTAGGCTTATCTGTGGCTTCCTGTATGTGTGTATATGCATACACATATATAACAAGAGCCTTAAAAACCGGAAATTAATTGACCTATTTTACCTAAGTTGAGAGCCAAGCTTTCGTTTTTTATGGTATGCAAGCTGAGTAGTTCATGAGTGGCTCACATCAATTTACTAGTATCAAGATGGATCACACAAATTTCTGAACTATTAATTATGCATTTAAGGTTTGATTTTTCTGCATGCAGCGAATAATCGAGAGACAGAACCATGTTGTAATAACCGATAGGATGTGGGCCCGGCTCCTGTCCTCAACAAACCAGCCGAGCTTTATGACCGAAAAAGTCGTGATTGAAGATAGCAGAGAAGAAGAACCAGACACTACAAGTGCTGAAGATAACTCCTGCGACGACAAGGTTGCAGACAAAGATATTGGTACTTGCTAATCACCACAGAAATTACTACCGAGGAGTACTATTATTCTGTTTGTGTTGCTTCTTATTCGCTCGTTAGAAATGTTTACCGATATTTGTGTATACCTATAGTTGGCCCAGTGCACTAGTCATACAGAAACATCGTTTGAGATTAATAAATTTCCACGCATCATAAAAATTTATCTGAGATGCATTTTGGAATATGAGGATGGCATGTATAATTATGTATAATTTGTTGGTAGGACTTGAAGTTCAAACATCTTTTTTATGAGTCATACTACTGGACTTCATCATTATAGATGCTGATGCTTAATCATGATATGAAGTACTCTTGTATGCAACTCAAGTCACCATGAATTTATCGGTTTCATAAACGGCCTAATACGTATGGACATATACGAATAGCTCTATGCAGAAAACTTTCACATTTCAGGGTGTAGGTGAGTTCGATGCACGTAACCTTATCATTATTTTCAGGTGGATTTTTTCAAAGTGAAACCCATAGTTCACAGGTGGCAATGGTAATGTGCACGATACTAACCTATAACCAGCCATCTCATACTTGAATCCCCAAGCATCATTAGGCTTTTGTACTTTTTTTGAATGCCTTGACTTCCTACGAGTTTATTATTGCACATAAAATGTCCTTCATATAATCGCAAGGGTATCAGGGTCCACACCAAACACTTGGAATTTGCAATTTTAGGAACTGTGATTTTTTACAGTTGTGTTTGAAAATTGAAATTGAGGGTAAAATTGGATTCCCTTACTCTGTACTAGCCTCTTGGTGTTAAAATCAAATCAATTAGTAACCAGAGTGAACAAAACGTGTGGCCACACGGGCTGCAGGCTCCTCCAGAGGTAAAAGACGCGTGATTTCAGATATAATCTTCATGCGCGTGACAGGCACGCGCCACACCTGTGTCACATGTGATGGGTAGCCAAACCCGACCCAAAAGTTCAAGTTTGACCTGTTGATCCGGAGATCGATTTGCCCTAGCTGGTTTGACCCACCGTCCTTCCGACCCAGATTCGNNACTTTCCAACCTAGATTCGAATGCACAAACCATTGTCGACCTGCGTCCCAACCCGTTGAAATCAGGTCGCACATGCCAATCAACTAATAGAATATTTTGTTTCCGTAATGGAAGATTCATCAGTCATTACAAAATATTCTTTTCCCGACAAGAATATTGCATCCTTGTTTTTCCCATACTAGAAGGCATTTTCAAGGTTTTTGATCGTTCTAGATGCAATACTAACCTCTATTCATCGAGTTTGTGCTCCGAAAATAGATTTTTATCAACTTGGGCACACAAATCATGTCAATGAAAGATTCTAATTCCGATGCGATGATTAAGTTGAGTACAATCAAATATACTTTGTAGAGACCCTGTATGAATGACCTTCTCTACTATAAGGATCTTTTGATCCTATAGAAGAGGAAGGAATTGAGCCAAGCGATGAATTTGATGGTGCCTAAAAGAAAAAATAAAAATTATAGGTAAGGTCAGACAATGGATCGACAATAGCATTTTTCATCACGTCGCGCAGAAGGCCGACACATACGTGCTTTGGACAAAGCTGGAAGAGGAAACGTGACCAAGGCAAGTCGAGCAAGCAGTCAACAGATGAAGATGGTTTAACTCTTGTAACCATCTCGGAAGATTGTGCATGATGACTGAGGAGATGGCTAGTTCTTTGATCTTGGGGATAAAAGACCAAGATGGCGAGTTCTTGGATCTCGGGGATAAAAGACCAAGATTGCGAGTTATTGGAGCTCGGGGATGAAAGGTCAAGACTGCAAGTTATTAGAACTCGGAGATAAAAAGACTAAGACTACGAGTTATTGGAGCTCGAGGAAAACCAATATGGCGAGTTGATTGAATCTCGAGGTTAAAAGATCAATAGAAATATAAGGTGTTGGAGCTCTTGTGTGGTGTGATACCAACAAGTGGTATTTTGGATGTTGAAAGATGAAGAGAATAGTGAGTAGGGGGAGCTGTTTATCTCTGTCACAAGATTCTGAAGAGTCACCTAGTATTGGTGATATTAAAGATTCTCCAACTGATCGATGCCGGATGCGTTTTCCTCGCTAAGTGTGAAGGGGGAGATTGATGGGCCACAGAGGGCATCAATTCACACCTACCTATATGTGTGCTTTTCACGTTGAAAGCAAGGCGTGAAATATGCCATGGTGAGTGTATAAACATGTGGATTTTGTAAGGGTTTTGTCACACCAAAAAAAAAAAACATAAAACACCAAGAGTGTGTTGAGAGTTTGTGAGAGTTGTT
>MKEJ01081523.1:0-11701 GCA_001753735.1 Embelia ribes | reverse complement strand
TTAATTTTAACTCTAATGTTAGTAAATGATATTTTTGTTAAATAGATTTTATTGAAATCCACGTGCAAAGCACGTGAACATTTGCTAGTATCTCTAAAAATTTTACCCATTCCATTTATAAAAATACAGTTGAATATATGATGCGGACAACTAAAAAAGGCAAAACATATGGAATTGGATCAATTATACATCCATATTAGCAAGCAGGGACGGGACTATTAGTTTTAAGGAAACTTTGGCTCTCCTCCCCCAAGCATAAATATTTTTATTTCTAAATTTAGTATTAAATTTTTACTGTAAAATTTTTTAACTATTACCCTTGGCTCTGCCCTTATTGGCAAGAGAAAATTTAACTAGAAAAAAACTTGAGTTGTGAGCATTTTTCTTAAAAATACTTCTCTTCGAATTATGATTGTAGCTACAATATATGAGTGATTTGACATTATAGATTGGGAAAAAAATAGCAAGACATTTGATAAGATATATTGTTCACAATCTCTAGTGGTTGCTGCTGTTTGCTATGCAATTCAAGGCCACATTCTAGGTGATAAGATTAGGTATCTTCTCATTTTAATATTATCCCTAACTAAGTGCACTCCAATCCTCAACCATGAAAAGAAAATTAACTGTTGAATAATTCATTAGCTATGCCCTTTACAAAACTCCAAAGGTCAATGGTTTCTTAATTTGCTTTATATAGGCAAGAAAAGGAGACTAGCTAAAATTTAAGGCAAGAGGTCTTGTACTTTTGTCATCTTTATTTATTATAAATTGTGTGGTGTTGATAAATAATTTATTTTGCATGACTTTTAGCATTACTCTCTTTGGATAAAGCATCAATTATTATTAAAAGGAAAACGTAGATTATGCACAGTTATTGAACCATACACTATTCTTTACCGTAGTTGTATGTAGAGCCTGAATATGAGCCCGTAGTTAAATCTAATTGAAATCAGTTGCCAGATACATTAGAGTTGCGTAATTGTGAATTCAGGGATTATTTGTTACGCATGGTATAGTTAATATGTTCAAATAACTCAAAAAAAGAAAAAATACAAAATATAACAAAAAGCAATGAAAAGACTTTTAATTTAACTACCCCTAATTGGACTGTATAGTTTTAGAACGAAAAATAAATAACTTAGACTATACAGAGTCTTCAAAAGAATTGCCGTGTGTCTTTCTCAATTAAATCGTTGTAGTGCCCATTACTTATTCACTCATTAATCTAAATCAAATGTTGAGATGCGATCCATTAATATAATTAATAATTTAATTTCAATCTATTAACGATGTATGGTTTTTTAGACACCAGTGGGTTTAAATAAATGACATATGTGCATTTGTGTCGGTCCTCTTATATAAAAATAGATACACATTTTTCATATAAGGCCGACGATGTATGAATTTTCTATATTGACGGTGAAAAAAAAGTTAAACTCTATAATTAATTGATACAATATTTGAAATGACATAAGAATCTTTTTGTAAATAATAATAATGTGCCAAAACTTTAGCAAGGAATACAAGTTAGTTAGCTTAATTCAAAAGCTAGAAAGCTTTATGAGGGACGAAATGCAAAAAGCACATGTACTCTAGTTGTAAAGATATAAATGAACAGCCATATAAATTAGTCAATGTTCATGACATATGTGTTTTTGCCCACATCATAACTTTTTTTTTTCTGTACCATGAAGTAGGCAACTAAATTAGTCCAAATATGTAAGTTTCTAAATCTCCCAAATCATTTGTCATGTTTATAATGATACATTTGTAGAATTTGCTGATACCCAAATGTGTGTAAGCCATGTGGACAGGTTGCCACCAAACAGACACCTTGGACAAAGCTGACAACTCAATTTGCACATTTGCTCATTTGGTGTAGGAATTATTCAATGTTTTGTTCTATTCTAGTATAATTAATTAAGTATACTAAACTATGGAAGAATATTTTAGGTATTTTTATAGCAAGAATTTGAGAAGATAATATTTGTTATTGGGAATTGACCGTATAGATCTTTAGTAATTGGGATATTGACAGTTACTTTTGGGATTCTTCGTTGAGCTTCAAAATTCTTATGTTATCGAAAATCGACCGTAAAGATTTGTAATGATTAGGTTATTGACAGTTGTTTTGGGGTTCTCTATTGAGTTTCAAGATTTTTGCATTACTGGGAATTGACCGTAGAGATCTTTAATGATTAAGTTATTGACAATTACTTTTAGGATTCTACATTGAGTTTCAAATTTATAATTTAGGTATTCCTGATTATTTTATTTTGTGATTTTACTTTTGTATCTGTTTGAAACTGATATTCCTAGCATATACATAAGATGATTTTTTTGTTGTATTATCTTTATTGCTTAGTGGAATGATTTTGTGTGTGTAGTCTCATTTGTTTTTTACTTTCGATTTAGAGAAGTTTTTCACACATTAAATTTCGGTGCCTTTTACATATGCTTATTTTTGTGTGTATCGTTAAATATCTTATTCTTGCATTGGAGCCATATTTATTATTTACTTCTCTTGCGATTTGAGAGCAAGCGTGAGTACTTGGTTGATATTCCCAACATAACTAACTTTTGAAAAACAACCTATATATACTTGTAAAATCACCATTAAAAATACAGAACTTGTTAAAAGTAAGTATTTTATTAATTTAGATAAATTGTAATTATTGGTTAATTGTATATATAGTTTCCTTGTAATCATTAATCATTCAATAGAAAGTATGCCCTTATGTTAAATTTATCATAATATCATAAATTTAACCTTGAACAAGTAGTATACGTTTCTAATTCCGAAATAAAAAACAGAAAAAATAAAACAATTACAAATTGAGCATAAGAGGATATGTTTTGGCCATTGAATCGGTTTTAAAATCAATCCTACACTTTTAGGTCAAAGTAATTTTTGTATGTTTTAAATCTTAAATTTGGGTTCCCCATCTTCAACATAAGGCTCCATTTTGTAAAATGATTACTAATGAGAATAAAAAATAAAAAATAAAAATCTCTTCAAAAAATATAATAAATTTAATTTTTTTTTTTTTTTTTGGCATATTTGTTTTCAAAAAATTCTTTGGAAAGGAGAGAGGTGAGGGTGACCTGGTGCGCATATTCAGGAAACAAAATGATGTTGGTGGAATATGACGTCGTTTTAATTCGTTCGATATAACTGTAGCACAAGATAAGAGTCACTCACTCACTCACTCATCTCCTCCCTAGCACAAACTAAAAAACAAAACACAAAGAAAAAGAAAGCAATTTATGATTTACAGGTATATTATTATTATTATATATATATTTTGGTAGATTGTATATTATATGTTGGTGTGATTAAATATATTTGCAGACGCAGTGTGTCATTTTTACAGCACAACAGTGCGTGAACAAGCGCATCACTACTACCACTACGAGCATAACATGTATATAATAATACTAATAATATCCTCACAAATTGAGTAGTATTTGTTTATATTCAAGTCTTGAACACCTTTCGTCAAAAGAAGTTTTGAGTTTGCCTTTTCGATTCTCCTCTTTGCTATGGATTGATTACTACTCCCTCTCTCTCTCTCTCTCTCTCTCTCTCGCAAGGTTAGGTTCTGTGCTTCTCTCTCCTGGTATAATCCTCTGTTTGCTTGCTGATGAACTTGAAGGTGAAAAAGACAAGGAAATAATTAAATTGAAAATGAATTGATTGTTTTCACACTTTATTTAGCAGATCTTCTTACTAACTTTTTGTTTTTTCCTGTCTCTTTCTATCTAAAAGCTAAATTGGATGATGAACTAAGGGGCTGTTTGATAAAAACAAAAAAAAAACTGTAGCTAAATTTGGCTGCTCAAATTTTCAAGTTTGGGTTTTTCGAATTTTGAGTTTTTTGACCTTTAAGTTTGATGCACAGAGCTTTTAAAGTTAGCTTTTTGCTTAGAAGCTGACCAAATAAGCCAGCCTAACTAACTGGTGCTCAAAATGATTGTTTTAAAAAGATTATCAACCTTATTTGGTATTTCCTTTAAAATATCTCAATTTGAAGATTGAAGCAAAATCTACAAGTTAAAGGTAAGTTGATAGTATCATGTTTAAATATATATACCCATAGAGGTGTCTGAGGTTTGTGCCTTTTGTCCGTTTTGAACTATGCTAATTGGATGAGCTTTAGCTAAACGAGTTTTCTGGTTCTAAATTTCTATAACACCATATTTGTGTAAAAAAGATTATAATCGCACCCCTCTTCTCTTGAAGAAAGTAACTAACTGTAAAAGTTACTTTTATCGGCTTCTTCTTCATGTTTTACTTGAACAAGAAAATTTCCTATTTTTCTCTAATGTCTATTCTACTTTCACCTCTCCACAATCTGAGCAGCTGAAGACGGGGTTTTGTCGAGTATTTTGTCTTTGATTAGTTGAATAGCTGTTTTCCATGTTTGTTGTTTGATAAATGACAAAATAAATAAGCATTGATTTAGGAAAGGAAAATGATTC
Source organism: Embelia ribes (assembly GCA_001753735.1). NCBI lineage: Eukaryota > Viridiplantae > Streptophyta > Magnoliopsida > Ericales > Primulaceae > Embelia > Embelia ribes. Next base: position 7,216 of record MKEJ01081523.1, on the reverse strand, counting down.
AAGTACTGATTATCATATAGTGAAACTGTACTAACACCCATGCGAAACTGTAGAAAAATCAAGATAACCTTGTGGTACCCTTCTTCCCTTTGGTCCTCAGCAGCCCACCAACAAAATCTATCGCCAGGTGCTCCCACTTCTATTTTGGTATCTGGATCAGTTACATCTCACCGCACCCGGTTACCTTCGATCTCCCTTCACTTGTTCACTTGTAAGGCACCACGCCACGAACTTCGCCATCCCTTTTCAAACTCGGCCAGCAATACGAGCGACTAAGATGTGTTGCATCTTATTCCCTTCTAGATGTACCGCCAGTCGAGACTGATGTAAATCTCTCAACACTTCCTCTCTAATGGCTATCTGTACATATAAACGATCTCGTTATCTCAAATCCTCACCGCTTCCAACTGACCAAACAGACAATTCGCTACTCTGAGCTCTAGCAACAAACTTATGTGATCAAGCATAACACGTTTTTTTTTTCTCTATACGTATATCATTACTTTGAAAGGAAATCAACCTCCCTTTCTGCCCTTCAGTGTTCAAGTTCCTCTCCTTGGCTGCATTTGTTTATTATGTTGCTTCTTATGTGCTTCAGAATTTTCATATTTGTCGATTTTCCTGGGGATTTGCTTTGATGTATAATCTATTAAATCATATTAATTACTTGAGTATGTAAATATAACTTACCAGTACATATCTATAATAGGTTTTGAAATCTCATTGACGTGCATAATTAACCTGCTCAAAGAACATGAACTCCCCAACAGCCCAATTCGTAACCTCAAGAAGGATGGGTATATACGAACCAATGCACCCGTTTAGTATGTGGGCGGATTTCAAAAGTACCAATGGCTATCCGAACACATCCACATCACCAATCTTGGATGTCGACACAAAATTAGATAATCAGGTGCCAAAATCAATCATGTTTGTACATGTCTTTTATAGTTGTGCATATCCTATGTACTTTAAATTGAATGTTTAGTATGTGTTAAATCTTTTTCAGTCAGATGATACATCACAAGGAACCTTTGGACCTTCGCACAAGTTTGATCACGAAGCAGCTAGACCTGATAAGGTAAAAGTGATTATTATACATTAATAACTTCTTATTTCTTTTCTACAAGTATTTGTTGTTCACTGTTCCTGCTTCTCGTTTCTGAAAATTGATGTTGGATTATCCATGTTCAAGTTTCAGAATCAATTTTTAAGACAGTTTTCAAGTATTTAGGTCTTCATGTTTCCGTAGATTGGTTGTTAACGGTCTTCTATAATTATCAGTAATTATATCATTTTTTGCTACTTCAATTTTTTTCGTCTCTCAAGTTTTGTTGCTTGGGTAGCTCTTCAGGCTATTTCATTTGCTCGTCTTCTACTTATTCTTTGTCATCACTGCGTAGTTCTAGTGCTTTTCTGTCTTGATCCCAAAAGGATTGACTAAGAAAGCAACGTTTCACACATCCAAATTTTGTTAGTCGTACCTCATCTTTGGACCTCTTACAACTTGTTAAATTTCAAAAAATCTTGTTCTGGATAGGTTTATTTATTTATTTATTATTATTATTTTTTATCGTGGGGGTATTTACACTTCACTTTTCTTAAGAGAATAGTTGAGTACAATTAGTGTTGTACCACAGAATATAATCAGATGTCAGGTATCATTTTTACTCTATGATGATGCTCATTTGAGATACTTCTTTACCACATTTCCGCATCATTTTGGTACTTCTCCTTAAACCCGAATTTTCTTTAATAAATTTCTTGACATGTGTATGTACTCTAATCTTCAGGTACTAAGACGCCTAGCACAAAATCGTGAGGCAGCCCGTAAAAGCCGTATGCGGAAAAAGGTGAGTACGTCAAGTACATTTAGCTCTTGCTATCATTATCTCAGTCACCGTCAATTTTGTTAGTTTGTACGACCTTATTATCTAAAACTCAGGTGAAATTTGTTTTGTAGGCGTATGTTCAGCAATTAGAAACAAGTCGTTTGAAATTGATGTAATTGGAACAAGAACTTGAGCACCCTAATTATCGATCGCTGCGTAGCTAGTGAGAGCAATTCGTTTATTTCCTTAGCATGAAAAATCTAACAAACGTGTACATGGTCGATTGCAAGGTATGTCTTTAGGTGGCGGATTAGATATTACTCCTTTAGGATTCTCGTGGAGCGTAAATGCAGGTTTGTACATCGATCGCTTTGCCCCGTCGTTAAGGAGAATTTTACTCTAGTGTCGCTGACTGTTTGGTATTTCTGATATAACATTGTGTGTTTTTATTTCCGGTCTCTGGGGATTAATGATATCAGTCGAATGATGGTTTGCTTGATTAATACTTCATTTTTTGTTACAACTGAATGTTAAAGATCACGTGATTGTAGAGACTAACTTTTGCAACTATTGCACTTAAATAAGACGTAGAATGTGTTATCTCATATTCGATGATGTGATAATTGCCTTTTTTTCACTTTCTTCTGAACCGAGTTTTAGTCTGCAATTATTGTTCTTAAGTTTCATTTCCACCCTTCATGGAAGTTTTCAAGACATAATTAGTAAAAGGTTTTTTGGATATCTTTGAATCGCTTTATAGGCTTTTTTTTCCACTATAAGATTAGTCATTTTACCATGCCCTGTGATATACATCTTTCCCGGAAGGTAGTGACATATATTTTAAATAAATAGCTACAGAGAATTGGCATTTTTTGTTGGCATGGTTCGTAACTTCGTATGCTTCATATGTTGAATCCAAGCCAATAAATCTATATTTGAACATCTAAGTATTACGATAAAAGGGGCCTAGTGCTGCGCTAGGAACTGTATATATGGTGCTTGCGTCAACAATGGTTCTGTATATGGTGATAAACGTAAAACTTGTAATACACCACTTCAACTCTAGTAATTGTATTTTTAGCTTCTTTTACTGTTTTTTGTAGTTACAGTGGCGTTTGAGATGGAATATGGGTATTGGGTGGAAGAACAAAACAGGCAAACATGCGAATTGAGGACAGCTTTGAGTTCGAATGTAGTCGATATAGAGCTTAGCGTGTTGGTCAATGATTGTATGAAAAACTATGATGCCCTCTTCGCCCTCAAAGCGAGTGCCTCAAAGACAGATGCATTCTACGTAATGTCTGGCATGTGGAAGTCATCTGCTGAACGCTTCTTCTTGTGGATCTGTGGGTTTCGCCCTTCGGAAGTTCTACAGATGATTAATACGTTGAGAAAAAAATCAATTTGGTTTGTTCTAGAAGATATCTGCTTTTTTTTGTTCTAAGTGGTTTCAGAACTAAAGAACAATGAAACTTTTGAATAATCCATTTTTTACCCGTTACTTTGATTTTCCAAACAAAACAAATTGTGGTATTTTCTAATTAATGCTCCAAAAACTCTTTTGCAAACTAATTACCATAGTGTGTTACTCGCAATGCTTAAAGAGGAATGTTCACAGTTACTCTGAAACAAGAGAAAAAAAAATGAAACAAGAAAATGAAGATATCCTTACAGAAAAACCGTGAATGACCATGCCTAAGCATGCTTTAGACTGTTATGGTATTAATCATATGCACTTTCTGGATTCTTTTGATTCAAATAGTACGCCCCCCTCAAATCGTTGTATAATTTTTATCCGCAACTTTTGGTTTAAGTATACATTGCTTTACTTTTCACTTCAAAAGAGTACATTTTGGCTTGATACAAAATTTCGATGTGGTTAGTACCATGAAGGTGACATAAATTCCACGTCAACTATGCGGCATTCTACACTTGGTCATATTTTATACAAAGTTTGCTAAAAAAATAAGTGCAATATTGTCGGGTTATCTCATTCTCTATATATATCGCATTGCAGGTTCTATTGCCTCAACTTGACCTTGCAGATCAACAACTATACTTCAAAATTGATCGTCTACAACAATCATGCCAGCAAGCCGAAGACGCTCTATCGCAAGGAATGAACAAACTCCAACAGAATCTGGTCGAGACTCTTGCAAGTGGTCGACTAGGTGAAGGTAATTACGTGGCCCCGGTGACGATGGCTATGGAGAAATTGGAAGCCTTGGTGAGCTATGTCAATCAGGTATACCATCAACAATGGATCATTGGCGTTCTAGCGATAATTTGGGCTTGTTTGGTTGCAGTTTTTAAATAAATAAGCTAATTTATTTACTTAAAAATAAAAGGCTAGATGCATCTATTTTAAAACTGCTAATTTATTTATGCCACTCCGAAACGGCAGATAAGCCCATACTAAAAGTTGAGGAGACAAATACCTTTCAACCATTTTAAGCCAAAAAACTTATAAGCTGCAACTAAACAAACCCATAATTTAGATTGTGTGGATATTTTTTTTTAAAAATGAAAAAGATTTTATATAATAAAAAAGTAAGCTATACCATTAAGATCCGAACTAGCCTAGAGGCAACATACAACTCATCCAACCAAAAGAACAATCAAGGCTTCAATTGAAGCTTGTTTTTAGGGAAACAAACGACTCATCCAACCGAAAGAACAAGTTGAGAGTCAGGACTTCAATTGAAGCTTGCTTTTAGGGAATTGTCATCTTATGGGCTAAAAAAGACCTGCCAATATTGACAAATCACTCGCCCTGGTTGATTTTAAAGGAAGAAGTTGACTGAGCTAGTTCCGTGGGAGAGAAAATGAACGGAAAAAATATGGTAATAGGGTATGCATATGTGATTTTTCAAACAAAAATTTTATAAGTAGGCTTCTATGAAGCTCCACCTATTGGTACTCCCATGCGTACCAGAGAATGTACTGAATAATGTGGACTTTATGGTTGTGGATTGGCTTCAAATCAAAACCCACCATCGTCTTTCAATTAGAGAATTGCCACTGCCAAGTCATTGCCTAAATCGTTACAATTATCTGTCTTGATTGCTATAACGTCAATAATATGGTGTCAATGCATAAGATCAGCTTATTTGTACTTGAGTAATTTGGAACATGCAAAGGGTTTTGGCCTACCTTTTTTTTTTCTTTCCCGTTCTTAAATTTTCATTCTTTGAATCAGGCTGATCATCTTCGCGAGGAAACTTTGCTACAAATGTATCGACTCTTAACAACTCGCCAAGCAGCTCGGTGGCTGCTCGCCTTGGGAGAGTACTGTCAGCGCCTTCGGACTTTAGGTACCCTTTGGGAAGCTCAACCACGCAAGCCTGCTTAGTCCCAAATTTGACAACAAATCAAAATTTTTAGAAATAATCCCCATCAAAGTACGTGCACTAGCAGCTGCACGGAACACTTGTTAATTTTCCGAGAAACCACAGATTTATATACTTCGTATGCTGGCATTTTCTGGAAAGAATTCTATAAACCAGAAATTGTTTATATGAATTTGTTTGAGTGCTAGTTCAAAACTGCCCGTACATATTACATGTGTGAGACTGCAGTTTTAGGCCCCTTTGTCTTGAGTCTCTTTTATAGGATTTCAATTGTAAATCACCAATTGCAGTGATATCTTTGTATTGAGGTTTTATTTTTGTAATTTGTTAGTGTTGTTATAAGTTTTGGGAATAAATTGACGCTTATATAGGTCTTTCGCTTAATTAATTTGTTCGAGGCGAGCTGACTGCACAATTTCGGTTGCGTTCGCTGTTTTTGAAATGTGAAGTTGCATTTGCACGATGGTTTAAGTACTATTATCACCATCTTCCGTACGGCCTCTACAATTCCATGAATTATGAATTATCTAATTTCATCCTCTTAGGATTATAAAAGTCGAAATATAAACACTTTACAAGTACACTTTGTTTTGTAAGCTATTTATTTTGAAAGTAAAGGCTTAATTATCAAGTAGTATACTAACTTTTTACTTGTTGGCCAATTAGTACATTAATCTTTAAATTTTGTCAATTAGTACATTAATGTGCAAATAAATTTATAATCAGTACACATTTAACGGTTTTCGTCCAAAAGTTGGATGGAAGCCGTTAGCTTACATTGCGCATGTGCGTATAGTTTCATTTTCCCCCTTGATTTTGAATTCTTATCCTTTTAGCCTCACAATTTGAGTATGATTATTTCTATTTAACATCTTTAGTTTTAATTATTCTATACTTTTGGTCTCATATTTAAAATAAAACGTATGTATATGCTTAATATGAGTTATATTTTGACATCTTTCATTTTATTTCTCACACCTTTGATCACATATTTTAAATAACGCACATATATGTAATTAGTATTACAATTAAATTTAATATTTTATAAATTTAATTTATTTGAACTTTACCAAAAAAATAAATTAAAAAATAGATAATTTAGAATAAAATAAAGATAGCAACCTAAAATTAAGGGTCATTTAATGCGAGAATATTTCACAACTTTCATGCTCTAAACATATTAAAATGCTGTTAGTGTTATTCTTTTTTTCATTTAATGATGACTAATCAATGTACAAAATATGATAAATGATGGGAATATTAACAAATTGAAATAATCTTGCACTTAGTGATCCTCAATAAGTGCCTTTTTGTCATCCATTTATATTGCCTTGTTTTAATCATTTAAAAAACCACCTATGCTAGCTGCAATTTTTTGAAAATTGTGAAAATTTCTGTATTGTTTAATTTGTATGTAGTATGTTATGGATAAAATGTGCCAATTCTCTATCCCTATAATTATAGATTCAAGAATCTTATGTGTATGTGATATAATATACAGTCATCAATTTAGTTATATAAATGTGGAATCCTAAAATATACACGCATGTGATATTAGCACTATCATCTTAAAATAATGTTAGATACACATTAAAAATGGACTTTGCGTGTAAGATTATTTAGTTTCTATTAAGACATAGGGTTTCAGGATTTTACGATTGCTCCATATAATAAAACCTGTATCAATTAGACCCGATATCACAATATTTCTCGGTGCTCTGTGCATATCACAATTGGAAAAATTATAAAACTCCAGATAAGATTAGAAGGAAATAGACCTTAATATTTTGTTAGCTGATATATGATTATTCATTTTAAGAAATTATTGAGAAATTTTGATATGGAGAAGTACTAAAAATTTTTTTTTTTAGAAAAATATATTTCTATAGGATAAAATTTTTAAATTAATGATTTTTTCCTATAAACAGATATTTAATGGTCATATTTATCAAGTAAAGTAAAATATTATTTTTTTCTCTACAATTGAGGCCTATTAACGATTTTCTTAATTCATGTATTTTAATATAAATTGAT
>MKEJ01081522.1:0-11702 GCA_001753735.1 Embelia ribes | reverse complement strand
TTGATCTTGGACAACTTTGTTGATTGGATGAAAGCAAAGCAGAGCTAAACCAAAACCATTTCCTTGATTGGTTCTCTGCGATATATACATTGATTTTCAAGTAGGTTTATTTTCTTCGAAGTGTCGCTCGAGCTTTATGCTTAATAATTTTTCATTCTTCAACTAATTTTGCATGGTTAAAAATTGATGTCCTTGCAGGAATGGTGGACCAACACACATCAAAGCAAAATTACCAAAATGTTACTTCTTTATAATCCCAATCTTATTTTCTACCATGTTATGAATCTGTTTGGTAAAGTTTCAAATACATTCTCCATTGTTGCATTTAATTTGTAATGTCTATACACCATTTAAGTGTTGCTGGATTACCAAATTTATCACATGTAGCCATTGTATAATTATTATACCATGTGATGGCCATTTATTCAAAAATTTATTGGACAAACAAATAGTTAATCAAAGAGTGATTGCATTTTCACTGTTTGACTATTTTTTCCTCTTTTCCGTATTGTTCCTAACCTACCAAGTTAATTCTATCTGTAATAGAAATTATGCCGAGTAATATCTTTGTTATTGTGGTACTTGCCTGTGTGCTAATTTATAAATAAGGCAAAGTAATATCTTTCTGCATGTTTCAAATTTTTCTTTCCGCGTGAATCAATTTTTGAAACACTTTTGTATGAAAAAAATAGAAAAAAAAAAATTGATAACTGTTTATTGTAGTAATAAAAAAAGAGAGATTATTATTTTTTTTTTTAATTTCCCCTCACCAATGTTACTCTCTCCGTTCACAAATTATTGTACAATAATTTTTTTTACAAGCTTTTAAATTATAATAATTTAATATTTAAATATAACAAATGTCAAATTTATATTTAAGAATAGAAAATGAGTGCAGATTTGTCTATTGTTGCGTTAAAATATTAAATTATTATATTTTAACATTTTCTAAATAAATAGTTGTGCCATAATTTGCGGACGGATGTAGTTTTTTTTCTTCATGTGATTCTTATTATATAATTTGATTCCCCTTTACCAACTGTAAATTTTGAGGGAATTTTTCGTATTGTTAAATAATATTATAAAAATTATAATATTCTTTCCCATTGTATACACCGTATACTAACGTTTGGAAGTGGTGGACGAATTTTTGTGGTCATGGTTTGGCCTCGGGAAAAGTTTAAACGCGATCAAACGTTAGTTAGATTCGTGTCAGCAGTTTGGTATTTTGTCATATCTCTCAAACCGTAACTCCGATTAAGGCGATTTTTTTTTTTTTGTTGGAAAACTATTTCAATTTTCTACAATTTTTGTGTTTTGACGAAGAGCAAATTCTAATTTTGGGGGACTATCGTTCGAACAGTAGAAACTGAACCTCGCAAAATCTGTTTTATATCCAACTTAGTGTTCTGTTTGTTTCACTTTTTGTACGGACTTGAGGTCTCGTCTTTGATTAAAAAGTGGAGATTTTTCATCCTTGGAGCGAGATGAACAATTTGGCGTAAGTCTCATTTTTCGTTTCGCTCGTTTATAATTTCTCATTTTCGAAATTAAACTTGATATTCTTGATCCTTATAGCGTATGGATTATTTTTATATCTAGATGCAATACGATCCGAATTTGTTTGCTAGATCGTTTCGGTGGTTAAAGTTTCGGTGGTTACGAGGCGATATCATCTAGAATTGCCAGTTGTTTGAGTTTGAGGCTTCCACACTTTCTTATCTCCATTATGAGGCGTGCGTATTGACATAAGTATCGTCAATTTCTATTCTTGTTAAATTTATCTCAATTTCCATGTCGAGTTACATTGAAATAAATTGTCCGAATTTATTTCTTATGTTTCGTAGACGATTTCTTGGTATACATTCGCCTCGTTTCGTATGGTGTAGAAAGCTCGTTTGGAAAAGCTAAAAAATGGGCAATTTTGGTTAAGCGTGTGCGTAGTGTTTCGGTGGCGCACTTAGAAGCATACATATTAAGTTATGGAAAAAAATGAACAATAGTATAAATTTAAACATATGTGCATAGATAGAATGTATATTCATGTTTTAAGTATAAGGAGTATAATTCATTTATGTATGAACAACACCCTCTGTATGTCTTACGATTATTGTGTTAAACAAGGCATCCGAGTATATGTAAGTTGTTAAGTACAATTTTGTTATATTATGAGTAGCGTAAGTCACCAAAGTGGTGATGTGGTTGTATGAATATATTTGGAATATGTACGTAGCTATTTGAAGATACATGTAAGTATTCAAATGATGTGTGCTTTTACTCAAGGATATATGTGCATAGTAAGCAAGGTCATGTTATGTCGTGACATATATGTATGATGTTTTACAATTAAAGTAAGCGTATAAGTATGCTTTGCAAATGTAAGTAAGTAAAGATGTATGAGTTGGCGACATATGATTAAGTATCAAAGGCATGTTGTAAATGGGTATTTGTAGTATATTTATTGAATAAGCATAAAAAGCTTGTACATTGAATAAGTTTGGATTGGTTGTTATACTCGTACATTTTGTTGTACGTTATAAGTAAGAGTAGGTCACGTTTTGTTGTGATAATTAAGTAAGGAAGTAAGATGCTTAAACATGTCATCGTTTTGTCATGACATTTATGTTAAGTAAGGCATATGGTGTGGCTTGATCATGAGGCGTTTGACGAACCATTCATGTTCATAAGCATGTCATGAGCATTAGCATTCATGCTACCATTATGAGTATATGAGAATAAGTTACTCAGGGCAATAAGAAATGCCCAATTTGGTTTTAAGACAAATACGGTATTTTAAGAAAGGGAAATCCATGTGTTACGTTATCATTATGCCATAGTATGACCATGGTTTACATTATGGTGACCATGGTTTACATTATTGTTATGTCGTGGTGTAGCCTATGATTTAGTTATTGTTATGTTGTGGCGAGCCATAGAAGGATGTTTAGTCGTCATGAACGTTATGTCGTCTCGGGTATAAGGAACAACCCATGTGCATTGCATAAGAAGAAGAGCACAAGAAATGCCTATATTCGTTTTTAAAGAAAAGCAAATGGATAAGTCCCAAGTATTCTTTGTAAAAGTAAACGATATAAGTCTCGTATGCATAAGTGCATTGATTCATAATTAAAGTGAATGAGATAAGTCTCGTAGGCATAAGTGCATTAAATTCGTAGATGAATTGGTCAAGATAACCTTGTGTGTGTGTGTGTGTGTGTGTATGTTGCCTTTTTAAGTAGTAGTGCTAGACGAGTTATGTGCTCAAATACGGATGTTGCTTCGTTGGTAAAGGTTGTATTAGGACACCTATGCCAATGTGGTTATTTGTATAAAATGATTATGTTCATTTTACAGGTTTACATGTATGCTATTTATCACTTACTACCAAATTTATCATTTTATTGATTTTCGACCCATACATTTTCTTTTCTTTTGTGCACTATTATTTAATTATTTTATAGGTCCAGAATTTGGCTCAGGACACGATTGATATGCTGTAAAATTGCTTATGCGGGGGTACTTTTGTACCTACGGGCTAATTGCACATATTTGTATCAAACTACGATGATGTATTATGTTATATTATTTAACGCACTCCGATTTAATGTTGGAATTGTACGGAAGTATAAATATGGTTTGAATATTGTACATAAGGTGAAGAATATACTTATACCTTACTTCTTATTATTTTAAAGATTGTATTTCATTGGTCATATTATGTATATCATGGCAGGATGATTTGTAGTAGGAAAACATATTGTTATACTTATTATATTTCTTTTTTTTTTTTCTCATTTCCACGAGTCACGAATTAAAAGTATTTTTAAACACGAGGGAGCTAAAATGAATAACGCGTGTGAATATATTATGGATCACATACTTTAAAAAAATAAATAAAAATATTATGGATGACATTAATATTAAGAAATTATGTATCTTAGTCCATTGAAGTTAAAAAATTTATGCACCTATATTAAAAGAGAAACGCCATTTTTTAATTTTTTTTTTTTTTTACTAGAGAAACGTCATTGACGTATATATAATAGAAAAAATATAGATATCAATTTGGGCCTACGTCTTCTTCACTGCAAATCAAATGGCCCATTGATTAAAATCATCGTAGGCTGTAATAATTGATCGGCCCAAGCCGGCCCAGAATCCGCGCCATCGTTAGCATCACTGTATTTCCCCTAGAATAACTAGGGTTTCGATTGGCACACAGACACAAATAGTTGCTCTCTCTCACCAGGTCTCTCTCCGACTAATTTTATCCTTCCCCCGGAGAGAGAGAGAGAGAGAGAGAGATGGCGGGGGAGGAGGAGGAGCAGATGCCGCTGAATTACATATCGGAGATAGTGCTGAAGAAGAGGAAGAACAATGAAGAGTGGGCTATTAGGAGGAAGCAACAGTTGCAGGATAAGGTTAAGAAGACTAAGGATTATAAAACTTCTTTCATCAAAAAGCCCGAGACTTTCATCAAAGACTTCCGTGACAGAGTATGTATGTATATATATTTATATATTATATGTGTAGTCGTAAACATATCGGTTTTGTTTGGTTGCAGATTTTAAGCCACAACTAATCTGTTTATTTGACCTAAATAAGCTAGAAATTTTAAGCTGTATGCATCCATCTTTTTTCTCAGTGATTGTTTGGTTGCAGCTTTTGAGCTCCGGTTTATCTCAGATTTTAAGATAGCTTATTTGACATTTTGGCATAAATAAGCTGTAATTTTTAAGTTGGATGCATCCAGCTTATTTATGAGATAGAAATAAATCATGGACTGAAATTTGATTGATTGTTCTTTTTGGGCCTTTTTTTATATCCACTTTGCTTGTATGTAGTTAGGTTAGAGCATTCTCACCAGTTTTCTCATTTAATTTTTAAGAAATCAATATTCAAGCATTCTCTTCAGTTTTCTCATTTAATTTTTAAGAAATCAATACTCTAGCAAATGAGCATAACAGCAGTTTCTTAAAAATAATGAATTATGCATATTTATGTTTTTACACCAAATCTGAACTAGGCGAACGTAAAACATATATGCATAGTTTTGGTATTGAATAAATTGGTATTTTAATAGAGAAATTGTGAATATTGATTTTGCCATTCAAATCTTCTGTAGCAATTCTATCATATTTCTAGAACAAAAAGACTGATGTGAAACAGTTTTGGTCTAATATCTAACAGAAGGTGGTAGAAATACTGGTGAGAATGCTCTTAATTTTGCTATTTCATAGGGGTATCTCTTTCGTCGTAATTTTGCTATTATTTGTGGATGGATTGTGCTAGGCTACTAGCATTCATTAGTTCTCTTGCAAATTGTTAGGTTTCTTCTCCTAATAACATGTCATTTAATATAATGTTTGAATTGTGCACTTTTATTTTTATTGTTATCAAGTCTGATTATCGATATTATAGAAATTACTTCGAACTATTATTAAAAAACACTTAGGCTTAGGTTTGTATATTTTGGGTTGGTTTGGGTTAGGTCAAGTTTTGGTTCATTTGAGTTATGTATTGGATTAGGTTTGGATTAGAAGTGTTATGGGTTGGTTTGGTTTGGATTGAAAAGCATTTAGATTTGGGTTAGGTTTGGATTAATTGATTGTGGGTTGGTTTGGTTTGGGTTGACAATTGCCATCCATAACCATACTTCTTGTTATTCTCTAAAACAAGCGCAAGTTTTTTTATTCTACTTACTGCCGCTTTACTTGGGTTTGTTGACCTATTAAGTGGTCAATATTTTCAACAAAAAGGCATTGCTCCCCTGATGTGTTTTTCTTTATTTTTGGTTGTATCTTTCACTTGCTTTACCTGAGCATTTGTCTTTTGAAACTAAATGCGGGTGCAATTTTGTTTTGTATTTTCCCTATGAGAAGTAATGAACTCATTGTTAGACTGTGTCATGATGCAGGAACTTGACCTCGTCCAAATGAAGCACAGAGCAAAGCGGGCAAAAAGAGCATGTTTAACACCAGAATCGAAGTTGCTTTTCGTCGTCCGTATAGGAGGGTTAGTCCTTCATTTGATGTTGGCGATGATTGTCCATTAGTTTCGCTAATTTTCTTACTTTTAATCCTGATGCGTAGTCTATTTATGTCTGTTGCTTCAGGAAAAGTGACATGCATCCCCAAACGAGGAAGTTCCTTTACTCTTTGAGACTGAGGAAAATCTTTAGTGGTGTCTTTGTGAAGGCCAATGAAAGGACAATGGAAATTTTGCAAAGGGTGGAGCCTTACGTTACGTATGGGTAAGACAAATTACTCCTCTGTGATTGTATTTGTATATGTTTATATGATTTTACTGATCAAATCATAGGAAAACATTTCCGTATTTGCGTATTATGATGTGGTATTTGTTGAAAAAGGTACCCAAATCTTAAGATTGTCAAGGATCTCATCTACAAGAAAGGTTCGTTAAAAATTAACAAGCAGAGAGTTCCTTTGACAGACAATAACATCATTGAACAGGTATTTATATATATAAATAAACGTGTTTAGTGTTACATAGTCACATAATTTGTTATGTTAGTATGAATCAATCAATATTATGTATTGTTTTGATAGGAACTGGGGAAGTATGGGGTTTTATGTATAGAAGACCTTGTGAATGAGGTTGCTACAATCGGCTCGCACTTCAAAGACATTACCAGTTTTCTATGTCCCTTTGTGCTGAACAAGCCGGAGAAAGCGTTGCATGGGAAGAAAAAGCCATACAAAGATGGAGGAGATGCCGGAAATCGTGAAGATGACATCAATGAACTCCTTAGTAAAATGTATTAATACCCAAGAAAGCGAAAAGGTCCTTAGTAGGCACACCACTTCACAATCTAATGTATTTCTTGCTATTTTCAGTTTGGACATCTTTATGGCCCGGGGTGCCTTGTTTTTCTGTTTTGATCCTTATTTATTGCTTGTTTGGTTGCGTTAGAATTTTTAGTTTGAGTAATGATATAAACGAGGGACACGAGCTCTCTGTGAACTGTAGTTACCAGCGAACTTTTTGCAATTAAGAATCTTACTTCAGTACAAGTTCAGTTAATTCGTTTCTCATACGGAAACTCTCCGCATATATTGTCTATTCAATGATTCGTAATATCATCATTTTCTCCGATTCTCCTATATTTAAAGGGTCGTGATAACAGTTTATCGAATTTGTACCTATCTGTTTCCATTTTGAAAAATGGCAATTTCGAGTTAAACAGTGTCTTGAAAGAAGGTTAATGCTTGTTTAGGAGGTGCACATCCGGTCCATTTGAATCTTTTGCAATTCTAATTTTCTGAATATTTGTATGCAAGTATAAATATACCAAAGCCTACTTTTATTTATTTATTATGTTTTCCTTTAAATTTTGCAATATATTTTAGGAATAGAAGTTGCAATATTTGGGTTTCCAAACTGTGGGAAGAAATAAACATTGGAAAATATGAAACCAAACTTGTGTAGTTCTTTATTTATTTATATATATATAATATATGTATATTTTGTAAAATGAAATAAAAGTTGATTTTCTGTTTCTTCCACATTTGATTCTTTGTTTTTCTTATAAATAATTGACGATTTTCCCAGTTCATCTCTCTCTCGATCTCTCCCTATGCAGAATGGCGACGACTGGCTGGCCCCAGACAAGCTCCACCACATCATATTCTGCTTCTCCATCGCTGTCTTCACCTTTCTCCTCGCCTCACGAACCCCTTACTCTCTCCTTCGCCGCCACAGCATCTTCATCGGCTTACTCGTCTCCTCCGCCGCCGGTGTCGCCAAAGAGCTCGCCGACGAGCTTGGATTCTTCAACTCCGCCGGTGCCTCCGCCAAGGACGCCGCCGCCGATCTCGTCGGTATCCTCCTCGCCATCGCCGTGCTTAAGTTGTCAAAACGGTTATTTTTCCGGGTCAGACCCGATCGGCCGGTGAAGGAGATTGGGGTTGAGATTGTCTAATTGCCGGACATTGCCATGCAGTGTATGTATATGTGTATGTTTCTATTTGGTTTCTGAGAAATTAAGGAGCAATTGAACTGTTAACCTAATTAAGACATTGGCATAACATCGATTTTTTCTTGCTGGTTATTGAGCTTTAGAAATCAGGTCAATCACTCTAGTGCTAGTGTATGAGCTCCTATCGTAAATTTTAGAGATTAATTTTGTAGAACTCTGCCATCATTGTGTGTATCTAGTACTATTCAATTCCCTAAAGAATAGGAGTTTTGCTATGGTGACCCCCTTGAACTAGGAGATCATTGTCCATTCCCATTTTTATGTTTAAGTTGAGGAATCTAGTGCGGCATTCTGCATATCTCAGACGTTAATTTAGGTTTTGCGGTATAAAGATTAAAATTTAGGGATTAGAAATGGATAATCAGGTGAATTGACCTTATGATGTGATGTCACAAATTAGTTGAGAATGACAAAACATATTTGAAATTTATCAAAAGTTTGAATTAATTCTGTTTTCCTGGTTCATAAATCGTTAGTAGATGTAAGGATGAAATAAAGTGATAAAAATTGGTTTCGAGAAGTTGATAATCAATGTGTATGTTTGTAATCGCGATTTGTAACAGGATGGAAAAGAAAATAAGAGATTATCGATGATAAACTCCTCTCATTTGAAATGCTAAACTCTTTGAACAAGTGAGGAGATAACTATTCATAAGAGAGGACACTATAAAATCAGGAATTAGTGAAAACGACAAGTTTGTAACTCACAAAAGAATAAGACCACAAAGATAAATTGATGTGAGTGAAAAGATTGGGCGTTTGTTCGTTTAAATCTACTGTTTACAGGAATACTCTCGATTCAGTTCATATCCGCTTTAATGGGTGAACAACCCGACCATTGGAACATACAACAGCCCCAATTGGTGAAGAGCCAATATCGAGGTGCCAAATCTTCCCGTCGATGTGAGCTCTTGGGAAGATCAACTTGTTATCCCTAGTCTAATTTTAACTATCAAAGAGAACATTTTATATTCATCTTTGTTGTTGCACACACTCAGACACCTCTGCTTTACATTGTCCTTGCCTTTATTGACATGTGCATTACATTACATACCATTTCTTCTAATATGGTTAAATTATTAACTAAATGCAGACTTGGTCATCTTTGAAGCCAGTCATCTTCATAAGCTATGAGCTATTAAAGGCTTTTTATCTTTTTGGGCAACTGAACTGGAGACTAAATACCTGCCCCTGGCCAGTGCCCCTAGGAAGGTAGCAGTGAGATAGACTCATAAGGCTTTTAGTTGTTTGCAGCTACGGTTGGTACCAGAGTCCTTGCGGGATTCATCAAAGCTCCTGTTCTCGCCTGGATTGATTCGCAACACATACAAAAGCAGCGGGTATAAGATTCTAGGAAGTTCAGATGTTGTTAATCAGTAATCAAATGGTTAACAAAGTGATAAAATGTGTTGCGATGAAGATTTCAAATGACTTAAGAGTTTGTGGTAGGTCACATGTGACACTAATTTATAATTTACCTTACATTTTCATGCTTGTACATGCATTTTGTGCCTCATTTGGTTTACCATCAACATGTCCTTAGTCCTTACTAGGTCTCATTATACCTGAAGTGTTTAGTGTTCTTGGTTTTGAAGTTATTTGAGTTGTTATGAAAGCTTCTTTTTTTCCTTTTTATAGTCTTCCCAATATTTAGTTGAGAAATAATGTTGAACAAGATTTGTTTGAACCACATAGATTAAACTTAGTGAAGATGAATTTATTTGCAGATATAGAAGTCCTTTTGTGTCATGCTATTAAAGCACTAGCTGCAGCTTATGATAGGTTGCTCGTAATCATCTTATGACAACTCAGATGACCATAATATGACATATCGTTAAGTTGGTTTTGGGGATGAAGGGTGAGAGAGGGAGTATCTAGCAATGAGATTGTTTAGCATGACTTGCTCTGACTGTGATTCCCGCCAGCTCTCCTATCTGCAAATGTGACAGGTTAAGAAACCACAACCTCCTCTGTAGAGATTCTTACTATGAATACATAGTAGTACGAAATTGAATATTATTCTCTGACTAGAGAAATAATGGAAACAGATTTAAATAGAAACAATCACTTCTTGTGTGATCGGTTGGGTTTTGATCAATGTATGTAATAAATTCATAATTATTATGAGAATGGGGTCAAATAAGAAAACATGAACCTTCCATTGTCTCCTGGAATAGGATTACCTATTTTTGCTACGAGAAGGTTGTTTGAGCATATTTAAACAGTTTGCAAATATATCTAAAAATTTTATTTTCACATAACAGAGTTTGTAAACCCAACATTGATGAGAGTAGTGAACTGAACTGCAACTCGAAGGTTGTAACCGTGGAATTTACTTTTCGACCATGTTATTACCATTTTATCTCCCATCTGATGCATCTTGTATCTCAATATTCCGTTTTAATTTCAGGAGCCTATGCACTTAACGTCGAGATGGTTTAAGGTTATGATGTAAGCCTTTCATATAAGCACATCGTTAGCCGTTACATGCTCATATGCTTACAACTTTGGTATACAGTGACAACAAACATCAGGTTGAAGGTGGTGATGAACTCCAAAGAAAAAAAAGGTTGCAACCAGTAGCTGGAGAGTTGAATGAAAATGGAAAAACATTGTATGTACATCAAATTTCAGTTAAGATTTTTGTAAGAAATCGCATTTATATTTCGTTTACAAGGGAAATCAGTGGAGATGATATGATCCTCTGTATGTGAGGTAATATTCATGAACCTCCAGACCTTGCTGCGTGTGGGATTGAATTATTGAGGATCTATATTCTGAAACCATATTTCTTCTCTTAATTTAACTTTTTCTGTAGGCAGAGAATGCATCTGTTCATCTTTTTTTACCTTGCATCTAGTTTTACCATACATACATA
This sequence comes from Embelia ribes, assembly GCA_001753735.1. Taxonomy (NCBI): domain Eukaryota; kingdom Viridiplantae; phylum Streptophyta; class Magnoliopsida; order Ericales; family Primulaceae; genus Embelia; species Embelia ribes. Next base: position 825 of record MKEJ01081522.1, on the reverse strand, counting down.
ATATGGAAACAATGTTGTAAGTAAATTACAATGATTCCAGTATAGTGGATTTGAAAGAACAGGAATTTGCCACACATATTATCCCTAAAAAGAACACATTATATTGCCACTAATGTAGGGATTTATTGATGGGTTTATTGTCTTCAAAAGATAATCGAGCAGTTAGTACTACCAATAATTACTTTTACTAGTACAAAGTTGCAAAATACTTGCAAAGTTTTCACTTCATCACATTTAAATTGGCACGCAAACAAAGAAATGCAGAGGGATGCAAAAAGGCTTTAAACCTCTCGATTACAATGCTACGCGTTTATGAGTAAAATCGGGTGAAAAAATTTTCATCTAGTCTGCCAACACAGAAGTAGCTTAGTCTAATAGATGCGTATTAGCCAAACTTTTGCTCGTACAATAGAATCACATAAAGGTCAAAAAGAGACACACTATTGTATAAGAAATAAGAATACAATAACAGGCAACCATGTTTTTTTTCTTCTTTTAACTTGTACAATCATAAGTTATCCCATTCAATTGGATGTCCCATTTTCGACACCGAGACCATAGAGAACACCTGCATACTTCTCAAGCGACCCACTAAAGAAATTCACTCTCAACTTCCTGAACGTACCCGAAGTGAGCAAACTATCCGAACCAGCTTGGTGACAGATCCCAATCCTTTCAACCTCCAAAAGCTCCGCAACTTTGTTCAATCCGCCATGTAAGCTATTGCAGAATTTCATCAGATGCTTGATATCAAAGATCACGGGAAAATATGTATTCATCAGAGAGAAAAAATCACTCTGATTATCCGGCAAGTTACTGCCAGTC
>MKEJ01081510.1:0-11910 GCA_001753735.1 Embelia ribes | reverse complement strand
AGATATATTCTCCGTTATACTCCATTGACGATTAAGAAAACAAGAATTGAAGTGTGAGAAGCTCTAGGTAAAAGTCAAAAACCAAAAGCTCAAAAGTTCTCGTTTAAACATATTCATATTTGAAAAAATCTTGGATTTCAGTTTTGTAAGGGTTGTTTAAGTGACATTTTGATTATCAATCTTTGTTGCAATCTTTCAAAAATGATTTATAAACTTCTGAAGTTCTTTTCGTGAGTGAGTTTTTGGGTAGTTTGATAGGGATTGTGCACAGACTGTGAGTTCAAGCTTGAACTAAGAAACTCGGGAAGCTCAAGAATTATGTTTCAAATAGTACCCGATAAACTACTTGGTTTCAATTACGGTTAGGACCTAAAAAACTAACAGGTTCTTTAGAGTGCAAGGGTTTACATTTTATTCTAAAGGAAACTCAAGGCGAACAACCTTGAAGAGTTGACGTAAGGGTCCTATCGATTCATTATCGGGAAAGACTATTGCTGAACCACTATACATCGTGGTTGATCAGAGTCCTTAATTACCTAAGTTATATGATTGATTATGGGTTGCATTACACGAGATACACAACAGTATTTGAGGGATGCTCAGATGCAAATTGAATTTTCAATTCTAATAATACAAAGTCTACAAGTGGATATGTAACAACCTGTAGGGCCTAAATGTGTTTAAATAAAAAACTTATTGGTGAATTAGTAAGTCTTTGGGGTGAAGTGTTCAATTTCCTTAAAAATGGGGCAAAAGTATAATTTTAGAAAACTTGGATGAGAGAGACCAAGTCAACTCCCATCTCTCTATTTCTCTCCTGTTTCTTTCTTTCTCCATACTCTGAAACTGAAAACCTAATCCCTGCAAAACCTATCCCTTCTCATCACACTATCTCTTCTACCAAATTTCAGAAAAATAATTAACTCTCATACATACACTTATATACATGCACACACACACAATTTGTCTACACAAAAAATATACACATCTATCTAGTATTTTGGAGCAGTCAAAATTCGGCTACCGGAGCTAGAAGAAGGAGGAGAAGAGTGGTTATAAGATATCCAAACTAGGCTAATTTTCGCTTCAACCAAACTTAGATGGGATTGCAATTGTGGTTTTATGATTCTAATTTTATGTTCGATTGTTCTTGCTATTTTGTTCAAAATCTTGACAAAAGTGCTAAAATTGACTATTTTCATGTTCAATTCCTATGTTTAATGATTAAAATGCCATGAAAACACTTAAATTACATGAAATTCACTTGAGTAGTTAAAATAGTTGAACATAAAAGTTGAAAGTTTAGACCCACTTATGAAATCGGACTATTTGAAGTACCAAACGATAATATTTTGCAAAATAAACACCACCATCGTATTTAGGAGGGTCAATTTGTATATATTGAAAATTTTGGTGGCCGTAAGTGGCTGGTGTGGCACACATGGGCCACCAAAAAGGTGGCATGTGGCACCCATGCATGTCGTCTTTTTTTTTTTTTTTATAAAAAAGGAAATAATTTATGTATATAAATTATGCAATCCCAAAATAAATAATAAGAATCTCAGCAGTGTTGTGGCTAGCATGTCAAAACATTAAATGGTAGAGCTGAGTTCAACTACCCCTAAATGCAAGATTATAAATTTTTGTAATTGCAGTAAGATCATAATTATATTCATATATAATTACTAACAAATACAAATTGGGATGTGACCAGGTGGTCTCCGCCTAAGCCTATGCGCTTGGCAACCCGAGTTCAAGCCCAGGCTGGTACTTTGGTGTATGTATATGTATATACACATTACAATGAGTTTTATTTGTATAAAATCTTTTATTGAAAGAAAATACAATATTTTTACTGAAAATTTATCTTATTGAAAGTGAGTAGAAATAAATATGTTTATTCAGAAAAATAATATTTTTGAATTATTTTTAGATTTTAAATTAATATTTATTAACATTTTTATCATATAAAATGTGAATAAAGAAAGGGAAATTTGTTTTTAAGGTAAGAAAATTATCTTAGTTAGATGAAAATATTCTCACCAGAAAACTAATTGTTTTCTTCAAAATTATTTGGAAAAAATAATTTTTTTGATATGTTTATTAATATTTTATTGTGATGAAATATTAATAAATAGGCAAATGCTTGTTAAAAATTAAGAAAATTATGTTGTTTTGTCAAAAATTATTTGTCTAGAAAATGAGTTGCTTTATTCAAGAATAGTATTTTTTTTAAAAAATTATTTTTGAGGCTTTTATTTATATTTTATCGAGGATAAAATATTAATAAAATATGAATAAATGCCCGATAAATTAGAAAAAATTCTTGAAAATTCTCTTAAGTATCTTAGGCTTAAATACCAGTCAAAACACTAGAATCTTTAGAGAAATAACAAAATTTGAACTTGTTATAGACGAGTTTAGCGGACTGAGGCTGATCTTGTACTCGTGGGTACATTTATAATTCTTGATTTCTTGCAGTATGATGATTTGCATGATCAAATGATTTACCTTATATCGTAAAATTATTAATGAGAATATTTGAACAATAAGAATAATGCGAGAAAATTACTTGTACTAGGGACTTGACATTATGCTCTGTGCATGCTATATGCGACGCATTCCCGATTACTTGACTCGTTGACACCTACTAGGAGAATTCTCAATATATACGGATATATATATACATATAATTTTTTTTGTCGGTGACATATCCTTGACACACTTAGTGGAATACAACCAACACTTTGCTCTTTGTGTACCCGATCGAGATGACTCGGTTATGATAATTGCATTTTGGTGTCCAGACTTGTGAGGCGTCTAACAATTCCATTAGAGCCATTCCAATTATTTGTACCGATGCTAGCATTGCGGCCTATGACATTGTCGATGATCTCCCACTTTAGCAACTGAGGCATCTAACAATTTCGTTAGAGTTATTCTCGTTATTTGTACCTGTATTAGCATTGCAGCATATAACATTATTGGTGGTCTCCCGCACTAGCAACCAGCCTATGATGGCTCCCGATTACTTGATTTCTAGGATATTACTATTTTTAAGTATTTTCTTGATGCATTTATACGAATGGAGGACACATAATTTCTGTTAGACAATACTCGGACAAAATCTAAAAGAACTAGACACGCTTTTTCACTTGCAAAATATTGGTATATATACTCGCTTATGCTTTGTTGTACATATTGCATGTCAGCGTTTGATTATGCACACTTATATGTTATGTCGTTCTTACTTGTACAAAACCTTAATGTTGTAACTCATTTAACCAATTCATGTACACAATCTATTTTTCTTAAATGTATATAAGCCTAAGTCCCCGTCAAACTTTACAGGTAAGGCATATATGCAACCAGGAAACTAGGAGAGGCTAGTAGATGAAACCAAGCTCGTCTAGATGCTGGCATTATTTTCTAGATTTGTTATTTTCTTCCTATTGATGAAATTGTAATAATTATTGTAGTGAGATTAGACTTATTACTATTTTTAGACTTTCCTGGTCAAGAATAAGGTATGAGATATGTACTGTTGACTATGTTGTTGGGAATCTAGTCCCGTTGAATATTTATTTTCACCTAATATTTAATTAATGTCTGGTAATATGACGTTTTGGATTCTCCGGAGTTTAGGTCAAAACAGGATATATCTTTGTAATTGGAAGAGTAATAGTATTTTGAAATTTTCTAAACAAACTTGTATTGCATAGTCGACTATGTAATCAGAGTTTATAACTTTAGCTCTTACCACTGAGGAGGTAGATTCCTAGAAGATATTTCAATATGGCCAAAATCTTTACTCGTCATTAGCATACACTATGATAGTCATATGACTATTGGATAGGCACAGAGCTATATATATAATGGGAAGCCATGTCATGTACATTGGAGGCATAGATCCATAAGAGAATTTTTAGGAAATGGTATTATATCCATAGACTCTGTAAAGTCATAGAATAACCTTGCGAACCCATTAATAAAAGGTTTGACTTAAGATCGAATTGAGATTTCATCAAAGGGAATAAGGTTGAAGCGTGTGAAATTGATTACCAGCTATAATGGCAACCCAACCTGAACTGTAAACCCCTATTTGCAGGTTCAATGGACCAATCAAATTGTGGGGGGAAATCGACTAAAGCACAAAAATTAAGTTCCCGTCCTATTGCTATGGTAAATGAGTGATAAACATGTACCATTTTAAGGTTAAGTTGAGACTTTTAATGATCCGAGTATCTCGCATGAATAAGTAGGGTATGGTAGAATACTCTTAACTTGAGATCACTTATATCGAGTATGTAGGGGCCATTATTGTGAGATGAGTTTAAGGGCTAAATCTATAGAGTAATCGAAGAATATTTCAAGGCAGTCCAGGCCCAAAATGGACAACAAGAAAAAGCTTAATAGTGGTATAAAGAAGGTATTGTATGAGTATTATTGTCTTGGTATACAAAAATACCGAATGTTTCAAGACATCACGTCCACCAGTTGACAAGTATATCTATTTCACTACAAAAGGTTCAAGATGAAAGCTACATTTTCCGATGTAACAAGTTCTCACGGTACTCTCAATTGCAAATAGGATGCATGGTACATTTTAGCCAATTGCCTTTATGTTGCGGATTTTTGGAATTTGTGGGTTTTGCCCATTAATTTGTTGATTTTTAACTGTTAATTGTGGCTATTATGAGATTGTAATTCATAAAATATGAGTTGAGATTTTCCATCAATAGTGAAATTTTACCCATTAATGGGTTTACCCATTATTTTTATGATTGTAACTCATAAAAGAAATTAACTTTGAGCAATCTATTTTAAGTGGTATCCACTTAATATATCTAGCCATTCTTGGATGTGCGAGAAAACTTTTGTTCCGAGCCTTGAATTGGTATATTACATGACAAAAACGATAAATTATGTGAATGAAAATTGGCTTCAAAGTGTCTAAAATTGGCTATGGACCTCTCTCAGTACGGCCGAGAACCGATTTAGGTTCGGCCAGCCTGAGGTAGTTAGGTCAGGCCAAGAGACCCTCTTAGTACAACTGGGACCCTATTTAGGTTTGGCCAGCTTGATGTAACATGCAGAGAGTATTCAATTTGTAATTGAATACTTTGCACGTTTTAAGAGTTACTAACTTACAAAGAGTCTTAATTGAGACATTTTAAAAGATTTGAAACCTCCTCATATGGCCTTTGTACTTGTATATATATGCTATTCTTTAGCCATTGAAAAAAATAAGAGAATGGAAAAGTGTTAAGAAAAGAATAGAGAATATATGTCATCTTTACACGTAATCACTACAATACATACACATACACATCCATTTTAGAGAAAGAGTACCACACCATTAAAGGCTCAATCAGACGCCTCGAGTACAGTTTCCTTCAGGGCTTAGGGAGCAGCGTTGTATCTTAAAAACTCATTACCGGTGTAGACCAGAAGTAAATTAGTAGCGAAAAATTAAGTTTAAGAGAACACTGACTTTATATGGTCTCGTCTGGGATTCGAAACGAATTAAGTTCAACTTCTATTGGTAAATCTGTTTAAATGTTGTAATTTTTTATTATAGTTAATTTATAATTTCCAATTTTGTTAATGAAAATAAAATTTCTGTTATTTCCAGTTTTTTATTTCTGTTATTATTTGTCCAAAAATTATTATTTAGTAACAACAAAACTAACATGTTTTTACTTAGTAAGATGCTTCTAATTTTCTTTGTGAGTTTACTATAACTTCTTCCCCCAATTTAGGTAAAGAAAACAAAAAACACCTTAAAATAAACACTGCCAAGTATCCAACAATTGTGTGTAAGGTTCTAAAAAATTATAATGGAACTTAAGGAAGGAAAGAAATAGAAATATACATTGGATCAATTACAATATTAACACTAAACTTGAACCCTGACAATAAAGAGCTTACTTGAAAGGAGCTCTCATGGTATATGTATGTTTGCTAAACTTGAACCCTTACAATAAAGAGCTTACTTGAAAGGAGCTCTCATGGTATATGCATGTTTGCTAAACTTGAACCCTTACAATAAAGAGCTTACTTGAAAGGAGCTCTCATGGTATATGCATGTTTGTTGTCACTACAAATGACATTATCACATATAATAGTGACAAAATCAAAGTCTCTCAAGGAATATTAGCATCTCCAATATCTTTAGAAGTATCCTCAAAGCCACCCCCAATTTGTAATGTGGACAATTTAGGGAGATTATGGTTGTACCACCTTGCCCAAAATAGGTAGTTGAAGAAGTTTAGGAAACTCAAAATAGCAAGCAACCAATAGAACAAATCCAACCTATCCTTATTAAGATCATTCTCACTCAACCAACCCCCATTAGAACCTCTAGAGGTGATCCTATTCACCATAGAAACAAGCACCGAGCTAAAATAGAACCCGAATGAGTACGAGCAATAGGTCAAGGCTAACAAAAAGGATTGCATCCCTTTCAAAGATTGTTTGTAGAAGAACTCGATGAGACCCACCGCAGTGAACATCTCCGACAAACCGAAAATCAAGAATTGCGGTGTGATCCAAAATATGGAAATGGTTTTGTTTTGGTTTAGAGCCGAATCCCTCCTCTTCTCCTCCATTAAGGCTGCGGAGACCATTGAAAACGTCGCAAAAAATAACCCGACCCCAATTCTTTGCAAAGGGGTGATACCCGATTCGTGTTTTGTGAATTTACGAGCAAACGGTACGAAAAGGTAGTCGTAGAGAGGGACAACAAAGATGAGAAAGAGGTAAGGGATGGATTGTAGCGAAGCAGGGGGGATTTGAAAGGATCCGGTTAGTCGGGTGTTCATTGAACTCCCTTGTTGAACTGAGAATGTTTGTAATTGTGCTAAAATGGTGTTGAAAATAATGGTGCAAGCAAAAATTGGGATGACTGAGATTAGTGTTTTCACTTGCTCAACTTGAGTTACCGTGCATAGTCTCCATGGGTTCTCCTTTGAATTTGTCTCATTTTGGTTTTTGATGCAAGCTTTGTCCAAGAACCTGAAATATTTTGGAATTACATTTAGATGGACATATATATTGGAATTTCTATAGAAATATCTAGGGCTATTAACTTGTTTGTTACCCTTTTTAAGATCAAGCTCTTTTGGGTTTTTCCCCTCCTAAAAGTTGGCGTTCATCTGGGATGATCATTAGCTTTTAAATTGCAATATATATATATATATTTTTATGAGTTAAAAAATTAGCTTTATGATGGATCCTTCCAGCTTTTTTTATTGGCCTGAAAAAACTAATTTTTTTGCTCAAAGTAAAATTATCACTGAAAGGCACATCAGTTCACATATATTTTGAGGAACGGTATAAAGGCAGGCTTTTGTGATAAATGATACTAGTTTTTTGCTACAGATAACACCTTTGTAGAAAGTACCTTGTCACTTCAAGTTATAAATTGTCACCAAATAAAATCTTTGTATTGAACTTTTACCGTACCTCATTACCATTTTAATCACCAAATGTCTTGTTTGTTACTGTGACTGTCAATAAAATAAGGAGCGACGCTAAAAAAAAAAAGGGTTCAATTGTGTTCTAGGTTTCAGGAATGAAGAGTTTCGGTATCGAAAGCAATAAGCTGCAATCTAAATGATATACGTTTTTCAGGCAACTATATACGAAAAACATCACTCAATTACCGGAATCTTTCAATACGAAGGGGAAAAACTCGGCTTTGGTATCCATGAAGACTCTGAAGATCAGATGGACACAATTCTTTCCTTTTCAAAAATGCTGCAACCAAAACCTTAAAAACAAAAAAAATAAAATAAAATGAATGATAAGATATACTCAAATATTTACTTTTTTTTGTTAAGCAACTCAATGACCCACCAAAGTTAATTAAGCGTTACCTAGTTGTAGAACATAATAATTCACAAAGAAGCACTTTTTAGTTAGTTAGAACCTTGAATGTACTCCTTGGATTAATATATTTATTTTTCTTTACCATATTTGACACGTTATGATATAAACAATTGGCACAACTAAATTAGCAAGTTTATAAGGGGTCATGAATACCTGTATAATAAATTAACAATATGAGACAATATCATAACAACCCAATAAACTAAATTAGTGGCACTAGCACATATTATCAACATTTTGTGGTAATGGTCAGTCCATAAAGATAACCATAATATGAAACCAGAAACAGAAGTCAAAAGAGAGAAGATAATGCTCATATAAAAATGAAATTACTTATAATTACGTCTTTTGTACACTTTATTTACTCGTAAATGAGATGTTAAGATCGAGTGTTTTTCATAAATAAACCAAAAACAACTAAAAATTAGTATACGTCTATTTTATTGCACCGAAAAATGATCCTATTATTTTCTGAGTTCAGGTAGCTTCTTCGTGCTACCATTTTTATTAAGAGTGATATTTTCTTAAATAATGAAAAATGTGACATGGTACAAAGTCTTAAGAGGGCCTGAAAACAACATATAAAGGTTGTTTTCAGAGTTCAAACATGTGGCATTTCACAATATAATAACCCTAGCACGCTACTCAAAAGTTAGCATTAAATTATTTGTTCTGGTTGTAACTTTTAAGCAGATAAATTTAGCTCTTTTAAAAGTAACAAAAAACTAGATGGATGTAGATCAAAATTTTCTATTTTTTTGAGACAAAAAGTAATTGGAAAAAAAAGAGTAATCAACTTAGCTTTTTAGTAAAAAAAATATTAAAAACTTACTTGGGCAATGGGTGTGAAGATACTCCCTTGAGGGGGCTTATTCCTATAAAGAGTCGTGCCACACACCAAGCATATCAACCCCATGGCCATAGCCGCCGCAGAAACACCGAACCCTATGTCCATCCCGGAGTGAGTTTGGACCCACACGAGCACGGTTAGGGCTACGAGTTCGCCCACGGAGAAGGCAAAGTAGGCAAAGTTGAAGTAAGTTGAGAGCTTCTTGTATTGTTTTGGGTCATCTTGTTTGAATTGGTCAGCACCATGAGATATCATATTTGGTTTAACACAACCACTCCCTAGTGCTACTAAGTATAGTGCTATGAAGAAAATTAAGGCCTTGAACCCCTTTGCTTCTATACATATATCTTCAACCCCATCTATTGTTGATGATGATGTTGTCATAGTGTTGCAATGAGGTGGCTTTAGTTGGGGGAGATGAGCTTGCACTGATAGTAGTATAAAACCCTACATGCAACAAAAACAGGTATGTAGACTGGGCTGGGCATAACCAAAATAAACTATCACGTCGAGTTGTTCACAATAATTTTTTTCTTTTCAAAAGTTCGGGACAACTACTGTAACAATTGAAATTTAAGGGACCAAATAATTTTTTTTGTTGAAACCATGGGGACCGGAAAATATAGAAACACATGTGTGGTTATATTTATCAATAAACATTATCTAGTCATATAACCATATATGCATCTAAATAGTTTCTATGAATGGCTTGTTTTGCTTGTATTCTCTACCGGGAAAAAGTGATCCACCATCTCATCAACCACATTATTGAATAAGTTTAGAAATATTAAATGAGTTCTAAATTTCCAAATTTGCACCTAATAAATATGGTTAATGCTATTGAAATAACAAAGCAAATTAAAAAATGGACAAAATACGTAGGGACATGTTAAAAAATGGACATAATTTTGGAACATATTAAAAAAATTAGAAGTAGGGACAATAATTTTTGGGCATAGTATTTTTTGGATAATGTTTGGTTGTCCATTTTGTATAATGAGCTAATTTATTGTTTAGGTCTAAATAAGTTAAAAGTTTTAAGTTTGATGCATCCAATTATTTTTTCAAGATTCGTTTGGTTGCAGTTTTTAAGCAAAAAGCTAACTTATTTCTAACTGAGAAAAAAATTGGATGCATCCAACTTAAATATATGCCAAAATAACAAATAAACTCGGTTAAAAAATTACACTGCCAAATACTATTATTTTTTGTTAAAAAGAAATTAAGAAACTGGAACATATAAATTACAAACAAATAAATCCTTAATCATAAATCAGCCGACGAATTTATTCACAAGCTGCAACCAAATGAACAACACTTGTTTTACTTGTATGATTAGACTACAAAAACAAAGTAACTTTTTAGAGAGAGGGTACCGAAAGTTCAAGGAAGCCAAAGATGAGAATGGTCCAAAAGCAACCAAGATAAGAGTCAGAGAGGTAACCACCAAGGAGTGCTAATATAAATATTGTCCCCACAAAGTTTGTCACTATATTTGCTGATTTTGACAATGAATAATTCATCTCATTTATCAAATATGTTATTAGGTTGTTCCCCACTGCAGCTATTCCCATTATCTCAAATCCTTGTAGCCCTGCATCATTTTTTTTAATTAATTAATTTATTTATTTAAACCTATATATAACATCAATTAATTTATAAATCCATCTAGTACGAAATCAAAAAATTAAAAATTTTAGCATCATTTGTTTTTATAAGAAAATTTGGGTTTTTGTATCATTAAAGGAAAAACGAAAAAACTATTATTAAAAAGGGAACTGGGGTCTGCCTCGAAGTGGTGTCAGGTGCCCATCACATCACGATCGCTGATTTTTGAATCAGATGTTGAGATTAAATGTACAGATTCTCGAAAAAAAATTAAATGAAAAAAAATTATTTAATTTCAATCGTTAATTCGAAAATTGGCAATCGTGATATGATGAGCACATACTGCTTGCCATCACTGCTAGGTAACCCCCCAGTCCATTATAAAGTAAATGGAATTTTTTTTTTTACCACAATGTGTTGTCACTTTAGTCTTGCACAAGAATATTTGGTGTTAATAGATATGTTATGTCCCTAGTACTGCACCAACTTCAATGACAAAATATGTTCCTTTACACAACTCACAAGCTTATTGCCTCTAAAAGATTTTAAGCTGAAAATTAAACATTAACCTTTTGTTATACAACCAAAGTTCTGATATTAGGTTAAAAATGTTGATTCCACCAAAAACTCAAAATGTTAGTATGATTTATATTGTATTTATGTTATTCTCTAGCAAACTAATCCGATCGAAATAGATTAATCAATGAGAGATAGACTTCAGTGTGCATGCTTTCATGCATGGATAATTGGATATATACATACATATAAATAGGTTTAGGGTTTATTTGGTGCAATCTTTAGAATTCAAGATTTTTTGATCTTTTTGTGAAAAGCTGATATGTACGGGAGTGAGCTTTTATAATTTTTATATGCATCCAATTTTTTCTTAATGTAAAAATAAATAAATAAATAAAATTATCACTTAGAAATTACAAACAAACCCTTACTATTCATTATTGGGAAAATGCTTAGATACAAGAACGAAAGTTTGGGTTTTAGTACCATAATCTACTAGTGCACTTACTACCCAATATTATGAAAATAATATTTTTGTAATAAATATCAAATTTTCTTTAAAATAAATCTGCCTAGTAATTTACAACATTTGACAGTAATTTTTGGTATACACTAATAAATTATGATGTTGATACCATAATATATTTATTTTTTTCTAACAATAGGTTTTGTATGTTATAAAAGAATGAAGAATAAAATTTTTAGCCAATATTGATTATTGATATACATAAATATAGGTGTATATATATATATATATATATGTATAAATATATGTATGTATGTATGTATATATATATATATATATGTATGTATGTATATTAATGTGGTTACAATGAAAATAATTTTTTCCCTAAATTTTTATTGTTAAATTGATGGTATATGTATCAAAAGAATTTGCAAATGTTAGCAAAAAAATTATTCGTCCACATATCGCTATTAGAGCAAAAGTAGAAGAAAATTCAACTTTTATATTAATAAGAGATAATAGTCTTATAATAACGCCGCACAGTTGTAAATGAGTTTTAGAATTATAAAGTATATCT
>MKEJ01081495.1:0-10776 GCA_001753735.1 Embelia ribes | reverse complement strand
CAAAGGGATTGTGTTTCTTTTCTTTTATGTCTACGGTATCATACACGCATATATATGGTAAACTCATGTTTTTGTGATAGTTATTGTCTATCGTACCTAAAATTGCCTTAGACACGCCCCCGAGCCTTCTCGAGCAAAAACCCCAAATTTGTCTTCGTCTTCACCCCAAAGTTTGATCTAGCAAACGAGATTGAATCATCAAACTCCAAGACACATAAATGTTCAACATGTAATGTAAACAAGAATAGCATGAAATATTTCATGTACAAACAACGCACGGATAATAGAAGATATGACTTACATAGAAATGATCTCCTTGTCGAGTAGACAGTGAAAATCAAGTTTGATTAGCAATCGCGCTTGTAGATAGATGATATTAAGGCTCAAAGTTGAAAAAATCAAAGTACCACACTCATCTCTCTCTCTCTCTTTCTACCTTGGTCAAGCTTAATTTGATCTTCAAACCCTAGAATTGTTATGCTAATTGATAGTTAATTTGAAATGATTTGTAGGTATTTCAAGGGATTCAATGCACAAGAGGCGCGCCACTGGTGGCAAGAAGAAGGCCTGGAGGAAGAAGCGAAAGTAAGTTTCCTATTTTACCCCCGATACCGACTTTTATTTTCTTTAAAAAGGCCGAATCTTTTAGATCAATTATGTTTGGTTTCAGTGATTAAGTTTAGAGGGGTCTGGTGTAGGCATTCCCTGTACATCTGCCTCTAATTTAATGCTTGAGGTAACGAGGATTGAAATTTAGGGGCCATAAATTGCTAACCTGGTGGGAGTACAATTGCCTTCTCAATGCTATTGAGATAATTCAAATCTAGTTTTACTATTTTAGTGTTGCATTATGAAGTATTTTAAAAACATGATATTGTAATAATCGGGCTGGATCTTGTACTCGGGAAGCAGATTTTTTTGGTAACACCTCGGAAATAATTTAGGAATGGAGACCCTTGGCATAACTCATCTAATTCAGTTTTGCTCATTTTGCTAATTCCATTCACTTGTGCATTCTTGGTCTGTCTGTGTGCCTAATCGATGGGCTATAAATTTTATTTAAAATTTTTTCAGGTATGAGCTCGGGAGACAGCCCGCCAACACAAAGTTGGATAACAACAAGACTGTAAGAAGGATAAGGGTACGAGGTGGGAATGTCAAGTGGAGAGCACTAAGGCTGGACACTGGTAACTTCTCTTGGGGAAGTGAGGCTACAACCCGAAAGACTCGTATCTTGGATGTTGTTTACAACGCATCTAATAATGAGTTGGTCAGGACCCAAACTTTGGTGAAGGGTGCTATTATTCAGGTTGATGTGGCTCCATTCAAGCAATATTATCTTCAGCACTATGGTGTTGACGTTGGCCGAAAGAAAAAAGCTGCTGCTGCTACCAAGAAAGGAGAGGTTAGAGCTTCACTCACTTATGGTATTGTTTCGATTAGACTTAGTTTTCTGGCTGTTAGCTCTTCATTTCCCCTCTTTTGTAGTTTCCTATTTTGCTTAACGAAGTTTCGGATACATTGTTTTTTTCTGAAATTTGCTTCATTCTGAGTCCCTTGCACATTTAGGCGTCCTACATTTTTTCTTAAAGTTCATTGGGTTGGAAAGATCACTCTTATATGGAAATGCACCAATTAAAGGTTTTTTTTTTTTATAACTTCCATTGATTTCAAGTCTTAAAATTGTTGAGTGTAGAATGAAATTTTGAAAAAACAAAACTCTTACCTTACAGAATACAAATCATTTGCTTGCTTTGAAGCGCTTGTCGGGTAGAACATTTATGTAGCTATTAGTTTAAATGAAACTTTGGGACGAGGTTTGTTTGCTCAACTGAAGAAGCACCACCACCTGTAACCTTCAAATTTGTAGGTTTGAGTTATCTCCATCATGCATACCCGTATACATGCTATAGTTGGTAACACTCCAGAAAGAAGAAATAGAGCTTCTGTAGCTTCTTGATAGTATTTAAACCATATTGCATCTTGAGTGGTGGTTTCTTCATACTAAACATGTGAACTCATTGAGGAGATTCTGAATGGCGGACTTTTGCGTATTCTTTAAAGTTTGCTCATACTGGTTTCGTAGGAGGGAGAAGTAGCTGTTGAAGAAGAGAAGAAGAGCAACCATGTCAAGAGAAAGCTGGAGAGTCGTCAGCAAGATCGCAAGCTTGAGCAGCACATTGAGGATCAATTTGCTGGAGGGCGTTTGTTAGCTGCCATCTCTTCCCGACCTGGCCAGTGTGGTCGTTGTGATGGGTATGAAATGCCTCTCCTCATCTGATGGCAAATTTTTAAGCCAAATTTATTTACCCTTGGATGAAGGCGCAGTTCTTTAGGTAACTATATCAATTAGGAGCACTAACACGTGTATTGTAGCATAACAAATGTCAATCTGTGTAACATGTATGTTCGTATCCATTCTGGTTCTGTTGTTTTGCTCAATTCTGACATGAAAATGCGTGATTTTAGCTTTTAGATTACAATATTTCCTTGTATTCAACAATGCCTTTTTAACTTTCCTAATTTTCTCTTACCTCTCTTTTATATATAGATACATATTGGAGGGCAAAGAGCTGGAGTTCTACATGAAGAAGATCCAGAGGAAGAAGGGAAAGGCTGCTGGTGCTGCTGCTTGAGGCTACTTCTACCTGTACTTGTTCTCGGATTTCTTAATTTTGTTTTTATCATTCCCTATGGGAATGTCATTTGCTTCTATTTCTTCTTTATTATTATTGAGGCATTGAATCGTAGACTTCTTATTGATCCGTAAGTTTAAATACTTGTTCAAATACTGGCAAATTTTGTTGACTGTATGCCGTTTTAAGCTAGTTTGATTGAAATATCGATGGATGTCCCTTTGGATTTTAATATCTGGAGTGGGATAAATGGGTGTCTTTCTTCCATCATTAGATGGAATACAATTCAGTCATAAAAAGGTTTATTACCTTACAAAATGAGGGTCTTGCATAACCAAGTTATTGGGGTTGATTTCTTTCTTAATTGTTGCAAATATTTTTCCAAGACTAAACAATTTATGAGTCGGTCTAATCCTGGTTTCAGTTTCACAATATCTAATTGAGCTATGACTCTTTTATATATAAATATATTGGGAATATATAAAATACAATTTTTCGGATCGAATCACCAGGAAATGACAGCTATCGGGATCAATTCCTCCATATACAAAGCATTCACTACGTTAGAGGTTTCATGATCAGGAGTTGCTCGGTCGTGGGCCCTTAGATGCTCAATATGAGCCCACTATGCAATATGAATATCAAATGTATATGTAAAAGTGCATAGAAATAGTATAGAGGGAGTGTGTAATTTTTTTACCTATATTTTCTCTCTCATTCATACTCCTTTACCATTTGGTATTTATAGGAAAATTTTGACCAAGAAATATGCTAGGAATATTCCCTTTTTGGCCTTTATTTTTCATTCAGTCCTTGTTTATTTGGCTTTGTTGCAATTTAGCTTACTTGATTATGAGTTGTACATTAATATACTCATCAAATAGTGTTTATGCTTTTAATCCTAAAATTATTATTTAGACATGTATGGATAATGTCTATCATTTTGATTCATACAAGAGTGGAATTCATCATTAGCCAATAAACCTGGTGAATTGGATGATAATATTTTTCATATAGTTTTTATTTGTAATTATTGGAGTCCACATCTCGGCATAGAGATTGATGATACTCTCTTAAGTAAGCTGATAAATTTTGAATGTATCAAACTCTGCAGGTGAATTTTGTAATCCGATACATCAAATAAATTAATTAAATTAGATTGTTAGTAATTCTATTTAATTAGTGAGTATTTGTAATTTTAACATGGGGAGTTTAATAAACATTAATGATATGCAATATTAAGAGAGAGTTCAATTATAATCATGTAGTAGTATTGATTGTGACTTATATGGATAACAATTATCTTGATAGATAAGATTAAATGCAAATCTACATAGGATATCTCTTTCAATATTCTGCCATCCCATTCCTACTATAGCCTATTTAAACAAGTTTTATCGGCAGACAAGAGACACAAAAATTTTCAATCAGTTTTAGATAGAGAAAGTATCCCTTATGCTACAAATGTAGAGAGTCAATCATCTCTTCCAGACTAAGGTAATTAACAGAAATACAATAGACGATCAAAGGCTGCACGACGATCCTTCTACCAGAATATTGTTGTTGATGTTCACAAGATTTATACGAAACCTATATGGTGAAATAGAATTAATATCTTATAGTATATATACACATTATCGGATCCGTATATGTTTTTCTGCAACGTTCGATCACTTTTGTGATTTATTCTATATTAAAAATTTAAAAATAACTTACTATCTAATATCTCCTAATATTATCTTTCATTTTCTAAAATTAAATTTAATAAAAAGTCTCAAAAATATTACTAATATTATATGAAAGTATAATCACAATAACTAAAATTAAATAAAATAAACAATAGCAATGGTGGTTCATCTTTTCACTCCTTATAATCAATCAAGTATGAAAAGGTACTCAGTGGGAGAGATAGAGGGTTTACGCTTAGATTAATCTTAACACACGATGAGTAAATGGGTTGCGTTGTTTCAATTGATGTCCTTTTTTTTTTTTTGTATTTCACTTACAATATATATATATATATATATTATTTTAGTGATATATGAAACTCCAAAAGTGCATGTTCCACTAAATAGTTAGTTTTACCAAATTTATTTAAGGTTTTATATTTAAATTTATTTTGAGGAAACGTATACCAAATATATTTATGTATGCAGAAAACTTAAATATAATCAGTAGTGCCAACTTAGTGGCTAGAATCCAATCTCATAGTTAGGAAGTCATGGGTACGGTTTTGTTCTCTCCAGTCTTTGAGCTCCATTGCAAGAAAAAAATAATAATAAATAAAAGACTAGTTACCGAGATTTAGAAAATATTTAACCAAACAAGGTGTGAATGAGTCTCACGATTAGGGATGTGTAATGTCACGGGCTTAATTTTCCAAGCCTACCCATACAACACTTAGCTCGTTCAACCTAGCTTTAAGGGATTAAGTCAGCCTTAAATTTGCTCAACTCTTTAGGGAATGATAGAGTGGGTTAGTGAACTACTCAATTGTATTCCTTCATCTCCCCTCCCCCCCGGCCCAAATTCTTTCTTTATATAGCCCAAAGAGTTCTAGATTCTCCCTAGTTTATAACCCATCTAGAATGTTTTAAGATACTCTTAGGATATTCTAGGATTTTTTTTTACCTTCTTAGAACCTTCTATATATTTCCACTATATTCTATAACATTTTATACAACTCTAAAACATCCTGCATACATCTAAAAAATACAAAAATATACAAGAATATGATGGAAAAGTCCAGAAGCTTCTAAGTTCGATCCGTCCAAGGATATTCTAGAAGGCCTCAAAATATCAAAGTCTCGTACAATCTGTGTCTCGAAGAAGTAAAAATATTAGTTTGTGACATTCTCCTCTACCTATTTTCGCGACGTCCTTGTCTCGTCTTCTAGTGAGAATTCATCTTTAGCACATCTCAATCTCTTTCGAATGTCCCCATTGTTGCGCCTCATGCCTTTAGTCATTCCTTTGGCTTTTTGACAATTTGCATCCCCGTTGCCCACTTTGTTGTCTGCTACTATGTCAACTAAGTTATGGGAACTCCCTGTTGCCAACCCCTATGACAACAAACACCCAACCCTTTTCCAGGTTTTGGTTGTTCCATTTTGTCTTACATGGCACTAAGGAAGCATATCAACCCTATTGTCCTATCTCCCTTGTGTATGATTGGTGTCTCATCATCATCCTTCTTTAAGAGAGTCTAAGTTTAAATCTTACGGATACATTGCTACTTGTGCGGCCCTCTATAAAGGAAATAGTACAACTTTAATTGGCCTTGGTTGCCTCATTTCTCTCGTGTTTTGTCCTGATTGTGTAGCATTATCTTCAACCTCTCCCACCAATGCTATCATCACCTTCTTGCTATTTGGATTAGGAAAAGACATTCCTTGTAAAGTTCAGTTATGACTCAGCAATTGCGATAATCAACACCAATATTGGGGTCCTATTCGTTGAACCTCCAACTTCGCCTACGTTTGAAAGCCATCCACAAAAGCGAAGAGGATATATACATTTGTCATGTTAGGAGTTTCGATTTTTAACTAGGTAAATTCCTTCACATTATCTCAGATGCTCCTATGATGAGTAAGGCGACTAAGTTTGACATGCGCCTCCATGTAGCATTATCGAGTTAGAATTGCCTCTTAATCCCCTTCTTAAACTCGTCCCAAGTGTTAATTCAACTTTCTTTTCTCGATGTCAGCTTATCTTCGTCTCCACCATAGTATAGCGGCATCCATGAGGTGGAATGGCACCATCTTGATATTCGTCGTGTCATCCGATATGCCATGTACCTCAAATGACTACTCTAAACCCCATATAAAGTTGTCAAACTCCCTTGCATTCTTTGACCTATCATAGTACATAGGCCACGAAAGGGTGCAATTAGGGCGTTTATCACTGCTTGACCTACCACAAACTTGCACAAGGCGATGTCACCCTTGACCACCTTTATCTTTTCTTGGATAGATATCACTCCGTTTGAAGGCCTTCCTACATGACCTCTATTTCTCTTCGCAATAGGTCGACGACTTGGTTCAAAGCTCCTAACATCTCACTACGCATTTCCTCATGCGTTGAAGTACACCCCATGATGTCATTGACTCCGATCCAATCACGATAATCCCCTATGGCAATCTCCACCCGAGAAAGCCTCGCATCTAACGAAGTCGAGACATCCCTTTCACCAATACTTTTCTCCCTAGCATCGCCCACAACTTGGTCTTCAATGCCTGACGACATGATAACGTTCCCACGTAACCTTGGTTAAAATGTCCATACGAAACAAAACTCTGATACCACTTGTTACGGGCTTAAATTTTCAAGCCTACCCTTGCGATACTTAGTTTGCTCAACCTAGTTTTGAGTGGTTTGGAAAACTACTCACTTATATTCACTATGAAGTATTTAATGACACAAATTAGATAGCTCCCCCCTTTTACAAGCCAAAAAGTTCTATATCCTATCAAGTTTATTACCCACTTAGAATGATTTAGGATACTCTTAAGACATTCTATGATTTTTATGATCTTCCTGGAACCTTCTATACATTTTCACTATATTTATAACATTCGATACAACTCTAAAATATCCCGTATACAATTAGGAAGTACAAGAATATACAACAGTGCAGTGAAAAAGTCTGGAAGTCTATAGATTTGGTCCATCCTAGGTGACATATCCCAAAATCTGTGATCTGGGAAGATGAGAATAAAAGAACAATAATATAACAATATCTCTACTACAACAATCATCCTACTATAAATATACATAATTTGGCCATCAAATACATTATCAAAATCTGTATAAATATAATCATACAACTCCACAATATGATATCAGTAAATCCCCTATTTACAAATGCAAATCAAGCTGAATGCTTGACCAAAATAATAAGAAAGAAGGTATAATTATGTTCTCCACATCATACAAGAGTCAGGACATACCTATACTTTTATACACTATCCACGCTAATATCGGAGTATGCTACATCTCAAAATAAAATACATAAAATGAAAGCATTAACACGTGTGCCAAAAATATGTACCTCACATCCCAAAGCCTCTACACATGCTCTGGATCCGCCTCTGTATCTATAATATCATATATGTATATAGGAAGAAAATTGAAGAAAGTACGGTAAACCAAGTAACTCAACTATAAAAGAGAGACTAGGTTATATGTATATGAATGAACATTTCCACATATATAAATGTCATGAACATAAATATAAGTATGATCATGAATATCAACCCCTGCCCACACACACATACGCACCACATACCATGCGTCACATACACACTGCATATTTTGAGACTAAATTTACCACATTTATAAAATACTAAGATTAGCCATCTACTCATTAGCATAATCAAAGTCTTCATTAACCGCCATCTATTCTTTAGCCTGGTTAATAGTAATATCCCAGATCTGGTTTTCCATCTTTATGGTAAGGCTGAATGACCTCATTGCTTATTTCAATTTATATAAAAAGTCCTAATTTTGATAGAACACACACATGCCCGCAATTCTTTAAAAATTCACTACTTTAGACACCACGTTTATGCTTCCCCACATGAAAGCAATGTAATGTATTTAATAATCAAATGAACATATTATAATTACCACATATAAACATGCAATCATAAATCTCCTCTTTTGTATAAATGTAAGCAATTCAATTATTATGAATTAACTACTACAAGTAATCATAATATAATAAAGCTCGCATTAAATTCACGTTACTCATACGCCACCAATCACTTCTTTTTCACTACTCTAATTCATACATTCACCATATTTTCACGAACTCTAATTCATACATCTCCCACATTTCATAACATCTCCATATATTCAATTTAATAATAACACATACATATGATCAAAGTTATCAATTTTATCTTAGGGTTCGTTGATTACCATACTTCAATTGTGTTAGAAGTCGCTCCTAGATTTTCTAAGCAAAACCCCCAAATTCCACCTCTTTTTCACCTCTTGATTTGATTTAGCAAAAAAATTCAAATCGTCAAAATCATGATATAAAGTTGTTCAACTCATCAAGATGAACAAGAATATTAATTTTTTTTTTACGTATAACATGTGCACGAAAAACGAGGCAACTCTAACGAACAAGAAAGATAGGAAAACTTACATAGAAAGAATCTCCACGACGTAGGGATGAAGAATATCCACTTATTTCTTCAAACCGAGCCTTGTAACTAGATGAAATCAATCCCTAGAGTTTGGCTAAAATAGAACCTCCACCCCCCCGGCCTATGTGGTTTTTACACTGGAAAAAAATGAGCCCTCCACTGCCATAACATTCTACTTTAAGTTTGGCCCGACCATCCTGTTCGAATGACATTATGCACCATTTGAACGACACTTCCTTTTGAACGACATTCACCTACCGTTCCAATGGTAGCTGCAGACTGCCCATTCAAATTTCAGATTCCAGTTCTCAACTCCAAATACCCTTCTATTCACACCAATCACTCGATAAATAATTTCTAAGGTTATTATACACAACAATCTTGTCCGTGCTAACTCTCAAAAAGTCACAGAGTCTCGTATTAATTTATCAACACCACAAAAATCTCACACTACTAATTTCATAATTCTACATGAATGCATAAATAATATTATACACTTCTATAATATCATTATGAATGTGAAAAATTTATTTGGAATTTCCGAGACGTTACACTAGGACTTTTTGGAAGGCCTCAGAATGTCTAAATGGCATATTGAAAAAATAAAAAGTGTAGTTCCATGACAATAGTTAGGATGGATCGATTTCATACAGGTTCCGAGAGCGATCAATTTTTTTATTGATTTCATCTTTTAAGCTAGTTTCAGTCTAAACCTATATTTGGATCGATTTAGTCTAGACTTAAGTCTAAATTCATTCGATTTTGTCCGGAACGTTAAGCTAGGGCTTTTCGGAAGGCCTCAGAATATTTAAATGGCGTACTATCCATATCTTGAAAAAATAAAAGTGTAGCTCCGTGACAATAGTTAGGATGAATCGATTTCATACCAGTTCCGAGAGCAATTAATTTTTAATTGATTTCATCTTCTAAGCTAGTTTCAGCCTGAACCTATATTTGGATCTATTTGGTCAAAACTTAAGTCCAAATTCATTTGATTTTGTATTATTGGGTTCTTTTGAATCTCTACTCACGACATTTAAAAGTATTATACCCCATCTTTGCATTCATGGTTAAATATTTTTTATATTTCATAAGAAAACATCAAATTTTTTTCCTAAGAAACTTTTTGTCTGAGCTTCTATTTAATGATGATAATTCCCCACCTAAATTATGTTACCGAAGAAAAGTTTTATATACCCGAGGAAATCACTTTTATTGACCACATGCCAGCTCAAAATACACCGTAGCCAGTCTCTCTCTCTCCCTCTCGTCCTTCCACTTCCCGCCAAAACATGCCGAGGAGGAAGAAGCGCAGGGTACCAGAGGTTCTGTGGAGGTTCTACGGCGAGCGCGCCCGCACATTATCTGACACCATCCTCTCCTTGATCCCACCATCTCCACCGTCCGCGTGTCACTGCAGGGGCCGCGGATGCCTCGCCTGCAGCAGCATCGATTTTCTCATCCGGCCGGAGGACCCCTCCGACTACCGGAGGCTCTTGAATAAGTGCTTCGTTGTCGTTTCCGAAAAAGCGCCGCCTGTCACCGAGTACTTTCCCGACCGCCGGTGGTCTCAACGCCAGGTCACTATTCCCCTTTTTCTCATCCATGAATCTATTTGCAGTGGTGGACTCATATTATACAGTATAAAGGCTGAAATTAATTAAAACAAATTTATAATAAAAATTTAATACTAAATTATAAATAAAATATTTTGGTTCCAATCCTTTTATTCTTATTTCACTTTATCCCATATCATTTTATTTGTTTCAAATTACCTCTATTGTTTTCCAATTTTGTTTCAATTTGCCTCCTTAATTTTAATTTGTTAAAATTTACTCCAGTTACGTTTAAACTCGTTATAATTTACCAAGTCCTTTTATCTTGTTTCAATTTATCTCCTATCTTTAATAGATTTAACTATAATCAATAATAACTTATTGATTTTACCGAAAACATAAGAATAAAAATTTACCAAGTCCTTTTAT
>MKEJ01081491.1:0-13468 GCA_001753735.1 Embelia ribes | reverse complement strand
TTTTTTTTTTTTTTTGGCTCCTTTGTCTCCGGGCTTTCTTTTATTTCTCTTGTTTTTTTTTTATTACTTGTAAGAAAAAGCAACGGAGACAGAGAATTGTCCTCCTCATTTTATTCACTTTTGTTTGTTAACTTTGTTTTGTTTTGTTTTCTTCATCCTTTTATTTTGTGTAAGAAGGTTATATGGTGAATGTTATTATTTTGGTGTCCTTGAGGGCTACAATTTGGAATATTGCGAAATTTGCTACTATCGTCAATAAAAGTTTGTAAGTTAAATTTTTTCTTGAATAAGTTATTTAAGTTTTGGTATAATTATTTTTTTAATTAGTTGCAATGTCATCATTAGTAGTTTCTAAATTGAATCTTGTTATGTTTTATTTTACTATGTTAGGCTTAATTTATTCTTGCCTATGAGATGAAAATAAATTAGTGGAATCCCCTAACACCCTAATTGATGAGTATGATTTTATAAATCTTAATCCAAAAATTGGTTTAGTCTAAAATCTAAGATTTTTAACTTATCTAAATATCTTAAAAACTATTTAAGCGTAGCTATGAAGTTGCTCAAATTACTGATGACACCATAGATATAAATAAACCAGGTTATAAAAATAAGTGGTTTTCTATACAAAATTTATTATAACTCATCAATTAGAAGAATTAGGCGAGAAAACTAATTTGTTGGATTCCCCATTTAAGCAAAAAATTTTATTTTTGTTGAAATTTATATTTAATAAATTATTAGTAATTTGTTAGCCAACTCTTTTTTCGTATCGGGAACAAGCATGAAACATTTAAGAGTAAAGGTAATTTAGTTAGTTTAATAATCAATTGTGAATTCTCATGTTAGGAATGCGTAATTATAATTTCTTAAGACTTCTGAGCGAATTAGGAATTACTGAGACCGATACTCGATTTCTTACTGAAAAAATTATAATGTTTCCTAGTGCACTCACTAGGTAAATAATTTGCACGTTCACCGAGGGATCATTTTTAGAATCACATCATTAGAATTATGTGTTTTAACATTAATGACTGGACTCAGTTATGTTCATTTATAGAAGATGCGAACTTGCACAATAAAATACGGCTTGTTAAATAAATTAAATTGAACAATAAAATATTGTTCAAGATAATTTTGTTTTGAATAAAAGTTGATAGTTTCATTTTATTTCCTTCTCACGTTTTTTTTATTACTTTGATTTGTTTTTTTATATATTGGAGGCCAGAAAAGGAGCGAATTGAACCCTAAACTTTCTACTCAGTAGAGGGTTTTAATCAACTAGTCTAGCCTTAATAATTTTGTTTTTAATAGCTTCATACATGTTTACAAAATGCATGAGAAATTTTCCTTTTCCAAACTTATTCATAGGTCGTTTAATTGAACAAAATTTTATTCATGTCGTATATATATATATTAAATAAATATCACTCCCTAATAGTCATTTTATCAGTTATTATTATATATTATATCATTATTATTATATATTATTATTGAACCAAACATGTGGACTCGGAAAAAAGCTTATCCCTCTCTCTCTCTCCCTCTCCACCGGACAAAATATTGCTAAATCGAACACAAAGATAAAGCGAAGAGAAGACGCGACACAGAGAGAGAGAGAGAGAGAGAGAGAGAGATTAAGGCCAAAAAGGACCTCACATCACTACAAAGTGGAGAAAAAACAGAGGAGAGAGCGCAAAATAAATGAAAATGATGGCCTAAAAATGGTCTCTCTCTGTCTCCTCTTTAGGGTTTATCTCTCCACCATTTCTATCAACTCTCATTACCCATTTGCCCCCTTTCCTTTCACTTCAACTCCAAAAAGCTGCGCTCTTTTTTTTTTTTTTTTTTTTGTTTTCAATTTTCCTACTACATGTTCTATATGTGTATGCATTTATATCTCTGAAAAAAACTCATCTTTTCAAGTAAAGCTAGCAATCTCTGGGCTCAAATAAAGGTAATAACTTTCCCCTCTGTTTGAAGATTCTTTGAGCTTAAGACACAAGATTGCATTAATTGGTGATATGCATATGTGTGCCTATGTGAGTATATAAATAGTTACTTGATTTTGGTGGACATAGGAGTGGCCTTGTGTTTTGGTGAGTCTTTTGTTACAGTTTAAAGCTAAGCTTTTTTATGTTGTATTTTTTTTTTAAGTTAAAAGCGTAGGAGCTTATTTAGCGTAGGAGCTTTTGAGCAGAGCTTATTGCTGTGTTGCCTAGGGGCATTCAAAGAAGTCTTTCAAATTTTATTTCTCAATCTCACTTTCTAAAATCTATTTTCTCATATATATATATATATATAATAGAAATGCACAAACAAGACTTTCTAAAAATTCATTTTTGCACCTCATAAATATTAATATGTTAAAATAATAAATTCTGAAAAAATATTTTTCCAATATATTGGAATATTCACTTTATTTTGGTGCAAAAAAATTATTTTTATAATAGAGAAATTATGAATAGTAACTTTCTCAATAGAGAAGTTTACTGTTAAATTTCTAGAAATTTTTCTGAAAATACGTGAGAGATTTCTATGCTTAGTTTCTCATTTTAGAAATTAAAGGGGAGAGAAATGTGGGTTTAGAAAGACTGGTGTGAGTAACTAAACTTTTTTTAGCTGTACTCTTTCAGCGTTTTCTGCCTAAGAAAGAAGCTATTTTTTTTTATTATTATTAAAAGCTGAAACCAAACAAACCCTTAATTTGATCTGGGATTTTGAAAGTATGGACTTTATTTGCTTCATCTTTAAAAGGGTATTGTAAATTTAGGTGTTAATTTTTCAAATGTTGTTTTGTTATGTGAGTGAATTGAACCAGAAAGATTAGGTCACAAAGAATGCAATTTTGACTGAAATTAGATTTTTGGGTACTTTTTCCCCATTTTTGTGATTAATAATGATATATTCCAAAAAAGCTCATTCGTTGTGAGTGTAAAGTGAGTTGCAGGGATTTCTGGAAAGAAAGGATTTTTAGCCGAAATCTATATATTTTTTTGGGTATGTTTTTCCCTTAACCTTAGCGAGAATTTTCTTTGATAGTGATGATGGCGGTAACTTCAGCTTGCAAGGAGGATAAATTGGGGATGGACAATGGGAAATACGTAAGGTACACGCCTGAGCAGGTTGAAGCTCTTGAAAGGCTTTACCATGACTGCCCCAAACCGAGCTCACATCGCAGGCAACAGCTGATTCGCGAGTGTCCTATTCTGTCCAACATCGAGCCCAAACAAATCAAAGTATGGTTTCAAAATCGAAGGTAAAGACGAAAAATTTATTCCGAAATTTGATAGTTCCTTTTCTCTATTTTCACTGCTTTAATTTATTTCGTGTGTATGTATGTATTTGATTTGTGCAGATGTAGGGAGAAGCAAAGGAAAGAGTCCTCGCGTCTCCAAGCTGTGAATAGGAAACTAACGGCGATGAATAAGCTGCTGATGGAGGAAAATGATAGGCTGCAGAAACAAGTCTCGCAGTTGGTCTACGAAAATAGCTATGTTCGTCAACAAACTCAAAATGTAAGTGGCATCGCATGAACAAATCAAGGGTTCTTCAACTTGTTATAGCTTTTGTAGTCTAGGAGTGGATTGATATGATAAAAGAAGACCATCAACGATATATGTAGCTTATGGTTGTTATTTGATATCTTGGTTTACTTTAATCTTTTGGGCATCACCAAAATATGATAGATTTTGTAGTTAAGTAATACCGTTTGCTTCCTGAAAAATATAGGGGAAAAACTAAGTGGAGCCGAATTTATTTGTAGCGCATTGTATTATTTAATATATTCAGTATGCCGCATGACTTGTGGCATATTTTTCAGCCAAAGAAGTGCAACATAATCTGTTCTTAAATTTGGTAAATTTACTCTGATACCATGCTAAGTGATGCACTACCATACAAGCTTAAATTATTAGGGAGATGCGTATTATTTTATTTATTATCTTTAGGAATGGATATATCTTCTAATATTGGACCAATAAATGAAATTTGTTTGTGATTATTGTTCTTCTATATTCCAAATGGTTGGTTTTGCAGGCGGGCATAGCCACCACGGACACGAGCTGTGAGTCAGCGGTGACAGGTGGTCACCGGCATGTGACACCTCAGCATCCGCCTAGGGATGCTAGTCCAGCTGGGTGAGTGTAGCATGTTTCAACATGCCTTTGGGACCATTGCTTTTCTTGTTTTTCTCAATGACTTGTAAAATTTCATATTGGCTTATGGAAAGTGTGCTTTTGTGTGTTTTCTAGACTTATGTCCATAGCTGAGGAGACTTTAGCTGAGTTTCTTTCAAAGGCCACTGGAACTGCTGTAGAGTGGGTCCAAATGCCCGGAATGAAGGTGTTTTTGCTTTCTTTATATTTCCCCTTATCAATGATTTGTTATGCCTTTGCCATGTTTATTATTATTTATTAAAATCGCTAATCAAGTGGTGGACAAAATAAAGGAGCTTTCCTGACCTTCTAAGCAAGGCGAATACATCATCATTTCAGTCACTATCCTGCATTGCTACTTTTGGTTTTATAATTTATCTTTAGTGTCTCTCTCTCTCTCTCTCTCTCACACGCGCACACACACACACATATGCCCACACATATTTTGATAAGTTTCCTTTTCTTCTTTCTTAAGGAAGATAAATTGTTTTGCATTATATTGCCTTTTCTGTCATGTCTTGCTTCTAAAAATACTTGCTGATTTTGAAAATAGAAACAGATATGTTGTGGAAACGAGGACGGGAAATGTGGCATTAGAATATAGTGGAAATGAGAAGTGCCGAGAATTATAAAAATTGAATAAACAGTATATGACTACTGGAGTATTAGTAAGATACGATGAGAAAATATATATAATTAAAAGAATTGTTATATAATTTTTCAAAGAAAATGCTATAAGCAATATTATACTAGATTAGAGTATTATACAAAAGAGTAATTAAACATGGTTTAATTCAGGAAAGGAGCCAAATGTGTGCTAAGGGGGCAACCTACTAGTCCTAATATTTTTTATTCATGACTTTTTAACTATCTCTGTATTTTTTAGCCGCTATAATAGTTTTTATGGCATCGAACGACCCCATTTTCAATTCTTGGCTCTGCATTTGGTCTATTTATTATTTTTGCTACTTTCCTGGTAGCAAGGAACTCATCATAAGCGAGGTTCCGAGTTTACGTATCGAAAGCGAGGTTCCAAGTTTACGTATCGAAAACGAGGTACAACAGAGCTTCTGGTGACTATGCTTCTGAAGGTTACGTTGTCTAACAAGTAACGAATTTATCTTATATCTTTCTTTGAGTGTCATGTCAACACTGTATATTTGTTTATGCAACATCTTAGGCTTCTCATTAGAGTAGTGCTTCACGTACGAGATTATTATGTACATAATCTAGTTGGCAAGTACTAATCCACTTATTTATAAACATAACACTCATGAAAATGCCTCAAAATTTAAAAAATGCCACTCAGTATTACAGAAATGCTGTTGGTGCTAGCCTGCATCATTCCGTACGAGCATACGTTTGTACTACTTGCATTTTTTCCCCTCAATATTGGATACAATATACTTCTCATCAAAAAATTTAAAGCATCTTAATTGGTCTTTGTTTTATGTGCATCCATTTTATATCTTTTAATTTTCCCCTTTTTCTTAATCCGAAGTGCTCCCTCTTATAATCTCCTAACAAATTTCCTTTTGATGTGTACAGCCTGGTCCGGATTCCATTGGAATCATTGCTATTTCTCATGGTTGCTCTGGTGTGGCAGCACGAGCTTGTGGCCTTGTGGGCTTGGAGCCTACCAGAGTAAGTCTTTGGCACAGAAGAAATACTTATGAAAAGTTCCTTTTTTCTGAAAATTCATTTCAATTTTAATAATTGGTGGAATATTGTAGGTGGCTGAAATCCTTAAAGATCGACCGTCATGGAATCGTGATTGTCGAGCTGTTGAGGTTGTCAATGCGTTGTCTACCGGAAATGGTGGAACTATTGAGCTGATTTATGTGCAGGTACTTACCAAGCACTTGGTCACACTCTGTACGAGCCTGTAACAATGTTGATATGCTAAACAGAGTTCCGATTTGTATTCTTTATTTTAGCTCTATGCACCAACTACTTTGGCTCCAGCTCGCGACTTCTGGTTGCTACGGTACACTACTGTTATGGAGAATGGAAGCCTTGTGGTACGTGTCTTCTTATACTTGATTTTGTGCTGAAATAGCCTCCCAGTTTGTTGCTGTATCTGAAATTTTGTGTGTTTGGCCTGGTTCTATACTTCAATCAGATATGTGAAAGATCTTTGAACAACACTCAGAATGGTCCCAGTATGCCACCTGTGCAGCCTTTCGTTAGAGCTGAGATACTGCCAAGCGGCTATTTGATACGACCCTGTGAAGGGGGTGGATCAATCATCCATATCGTTGATCACGTCGATTTAGAGGTATGCAAAGTTATCTTTTACCATCTAAGCAAGTTCACTCTCTTGATAAGCCCTTATTTACAATCGTATTATTCTTGTCTACCAGCCTTGGAGTGTGCCTGAAGTGTTGCGACCACTGTATGAGTCCTCAACCCTGCTTGCTCAGAGGACCACAATGGCTGTAAGCTTGTACTGGTCATTATAAAATGTCGTCCCTTAATTTTAGTAACATTCATTGATAATGTTATATTATAAGCTATTATAAAATGATTCATGTTTTTCAGTGGAATACGTATACTTGGTTAAATGAGATCTGTTAAAAACCACAGGCTAATCAAGTTAATAAATATTATTTCTCAGGCTTTACGTCAGTTAAGGCAGCTTTCGCAAGAGGTTTCTCAGCCAATAGACACAGGTGGCGGAAGACGACCTGCTGCTTTACGTGCACTTAGCCAGAGATTAAGCAAGTGAGTTACTTCTGCTTTCAAGGTTATTACATTCCGGGAGTTGGCTAAACGTTAGTATGCTGAGCTAAATGCGTGTTGGTTTTTGCAGGGGTTTTAACGAAGCTGTTAACGGGTTCTCGGATGATGGATGGTCTATCATTGGGAACGATGGTGTCGATGACATCACCATTCTTGTAAACTCCTCTCCTAGCAAGATGATGGGTGCAAATGCTTCTTATGCTGGTGGATTTCCACCTTTGACCAATGCTGTGCTATGCGCTAAAGCATCCATGCTGTTACAAGTAAGAATAAGACATATACGTTTCGTTTTCTTTCCAAGGCCTTAAAAGCCTCGAATGTTTCAACATATTCCTAATGTGCCTTTAATGGACGAAGAGAATCGCTACAGAGCTGAATCGAGTCTGTTATGCTTGACATGGGATAGTGTTACAAATAATTCTTGGGGCTTAATTATTGTCTTATATATTGGGTTTAAGTTGATCAACTTTGTAACATTGGAAACAATGAAGTCTTGAAAGAGGCATGACATTACACAAAATAATGAGCTAAGTGTTATAGTATGTGTAGTAGCTGTGGAAGTCTGGAGCCTCATATTCACTGAGCTAAGTGTTATGGTATGCGTAGCTGTGGAAGTCTGGAACCTCGTATTCACGGAGGTGTAAGCATTTACTTAATGACACTGTAACTAAGCAAATATATATCAGGCACCCTGTGTTCATTAGCATTTACGTTCCTATATATTTTATCTGTTATGCTGTTCCAACATTGTTTGGCCTTGTGGTCAACAATTTAGACAGTCAAACAATCGAATTCTTTCATTGATGGCAAAACATGTGTAATTGATTATGTGACAGAAACTATAGTTCTAACTATTGCTCATCGTATGTGTAGGCAGTTTTCTTACCTATCACCTGGATTTATATCTTCCCATTATTAAGTGACCAGTTAGATGGTTTTCTCTACAATCGAGAACTTGAAATTGTAACATGTATTGCTTCTCATATCTATCCTATTTGCCTTCTTTGTGCTCTAGCAGAATGTGCCTCCTGCTATACTTCTCAGGTTCTTGAGGGAACACCGATCAGAATGGGCTGATAGCGGTATTGATGCGTACTCAGCTGCTGCTGTTACATCTGCTCCTTGCAGTCTGCCAGGGTCTCGAGTTGGCGGCTATGGAGGGCAGATTATTCTTCCTCTGGCTCACACTATCGAGAACGAGGAGGCAAGTGCTTGTAAAAAAAAAATAACCCTTTTCGTGGGAAACACTATTATGTTATACTAGAGTGTGGTCCGCGCTACGCGCGGGTTGTGTGTATTTTGTTATTTTTGTATTATATCAATTTTAATTGTTTTATTAAATTAGTGTTGTTAATTTATTTTTGGATATGACATCTTTTTGTTTTTCTTTTTTTCTTTTTTTCCTAATGATTTATAATAAATTTATAAAAGATCGATTTGTAGGATTTATACTAAGTATTTTTATGAAAAATTAATGTTTATTTAGGTTAATTTTAGGTATGTTAAAATTTTACTATGATATTTTAGAAACTTAATGTTGATAAGGATAATACTTTAAAAATTTATGGAGAATCTTAGACTGGTATAAATCAATTTGTAAAAATATTTATTTATTAATAGTATTTTGATTCTTAAATATAATTTTAATGATTTCTATTTTGATAATTTATGCAAAGATATATATGAATATTTTGGGACTGTGCTTAATCTTTATATGAAATTTAATTTTATAATTTTTGTTATGGTAACTTGATATATATGTATATAATGTTAATAATTTCTATTATTGTGAGTTTTATTGTTTTAAATCCTAATTTTATGGGACACATAATTATAATAATTTCTATTATGGTAAGTTTTTTTGTTTTAAATCCTATTTTTATGGGGGCACATTTCAATTAATTATATGGACAAATGTCGCGATTAGAGTGAAAATAGTTGGAGGGACACCTTTATATGCATAAAAAGATTTTACATATGGGCAAACCATCTTCTACATGAGCAACCTTATATTTCTATCATAAGCTTATTTGGCATTATTTCTTGGAAACAGTTTATGGAGGTTATTAAGCTTGAAAGTTTCGGCCACTATCGTGACGATATGATTATACCTGGAGACCTATTTCTCTTACAAGTAAGTATTTGTGCTATGTTATGTGTATGTAATAGTCCCCTATTTCTTGTCTAGTAATTAAAATATGTTGCTTAAAATTATATCCTTTCATCTGCAGCTTTGTAGTGGAGTGGACGAGAGTGCATTTGGTACTTGCGCTGAACTCATCTTTGCTCCAATCGATTCCTCGTTCTCCGATAACGCGCCTCTTCTACCATCTGGTTTCCGCATCATTCCTCTTAGTTCTAAAACAGTAAGTGTTTCTAATTTACATCATAGTACCTCAGTATTTGTAATTTCAGTTCTCTTTTAATTTTGTTTTATTTTTCAACTCATAACTCATTGTAATACAGGATGCCTCTAGTCCGAGTCGAACACTTGATCTTGCATCTTCTCTTGAAGTTGGACCAGCTGGAAATAAAGGCTCTGGTGATTATAATGGTAATGTTGGGAGTGGAAAGTCGGTAATGACAATAGCATTTCAATTTGCTTTTGAGATCCACCTTCAGGATAATGTTGCAGCCATGGCCCGCCACTACGTGCGCAGTATTGTAGCATCTGTTCAGAGGGTGGCTTTGGCACTTTCCCCCTCTCGTTTTGGTTCTCATGCAGGTTTCCGAACTCTGCCTGGTGCTCCTGAAGCACACACGCTTGCTCGTTGGATTTGTGCCAGTTACAGGTATGTTTTTGGATTTTCTTCGAGGATGCTTCGTAATATGCGATAATTCAATTTGCTCGGGTGATTGTTGTTGGAGATATTATAATTCACAGTGAAATTATTTTTAGCGTCATGAGAGCCCAAGAACTGAGAAGATAAAGACTTATAGCTGACACGCAACTATTGTAAAACATCATTAGGCTATTGTAAAACATGATACACTTCAATTGTTCTACTACAGAAGGTTAAGTTTTAATTCATTATTGTCGGTAAACTGTGCAGTTATTCTAGGAAGAATGGGCACTCTAAAATGGGTGCCGTGACATGAATTCACGGTTGTTTATTACTTAAGCGCATGACATATTATTCGGGCTTTTGGAAGTTGGTAATTGTTAGTTAAGTTTGCTAAATTATGACGAGACGAAGTTGCTCAGTTGCTATTTTGTTTTGGACTCGAGAATGAATACTATGTATCATTTTGTTCATCATTGGTAATTATCTATTCCATATGTTGGGGGTTCCTGCTAATATATAATTACAAAAATTATTTTATTAAATAAAATATCGTGTCCTCCCAGCATCCGCATCTGGCAATTTTGTGTCCATGTCCGTGTCCACATCCACATTCATACACGAGTCTGTGCTTCTTAGGGGTCATTACACTGTCATAAACAGTACCAAATACTTGTAGGTTGTATAGCTTGACATTTATCATTCCTAATTTTTCTTGTTTTGTTGCACATATAGAGAAACAGTTGTGAAATTGTCATTTTCTTTCAACTGTATCATTGGAAGCATGATCTTGGTTTGTTACGGACGACTCTGTGATCTGGAGATTGAAAAATCTGTGTAGATCACCGGAGGATATTAATGGCCGTTTCTCTATCTTTTGGCCTAGTGTTGAACTAGTTGTAAACTGTGAAGACCAATTATACTTGTTATCCTTTGTTATCTGCAAAATTTTCCACCTCTTTCTCCTATGACCGTACCTTCTATATTTACGATGAATTGATCTGAGCTAGTTGCATTTTCAAGATTGATATTGTGGCCCAAAAAAATTCAGATGACAGTTGATGAAAGTTGAAGAAATTTGTTCTAGTTTTCTTTGTTTAACTATTGTCTTTCTTGACAGATGCTCTTTAGGTGTGGATCTTCTTAAACCTGTTAATGACAGGAGCGAAGCAATCCTTAAATCACTTTGGCACCACTCAGATGCTGTGTTGTGTTGCTCCTTGAAGGTATTATTTGTAAATTTGTATTTTCCATTGCTCTCTTTGTGATTTTAGCTACAGTTATCTAATTTAAAACTAATCCAATGGCCGAAATCGATTATGTGAGGGGTTCAATTACTTTTAATTGGAGCCTCCTTATCTGAATGGCTTATGTGTATGGATGAATTATAAAAAGTCTTGGTGTCATCTTTCTATGCATTATATATCCGTGCTCGTACACACTTTTAGAATAACCTAAAGCTATGCTTGTGTAAGCGACTGCTTATGAAAACACAATTGTTGCAGGCATTGCCAGTTTTTACGTTTGCGAATCAGGCAGGACTTGATATGTTGGAGACAACCCTCGTAAATCTTCAAGACATAACTTTGGATAAGATCCTAGATGAAAATGGTAGAAAGAGTCTCTTCTCTGAGCTCCCTCAGATCATGCAACAGGTTAAGTCCTTCAAATTAAGATATTATTTTTTTTGTTAACATGCAAATTGATTTTTATTTCACTTATTAAGATGTGTTTTCTTCCCTATTTTTACGCTTCTTTAAACTCAATAGAGATTGTTTTCACTTTTTGTTGTTCTGCTAAAGATGTTTATATTCTTGTAAATCTCTTACAGATCTTTTGTAAACAAATTTGTACCCACATTTTATTTACACTTGCGAGCAAAATGACCTTTCCGCACTTATCAAATAATAATTCATTTTGTAACAAATAATATACCCATCCCTCAAGTTTTATTGTTGCTATTTCTTGAATTGATAGTTTTCTTCTTCTCTCCGTGTCATTTTTCCGTCAGTTGCATCCTACAAAAGTAGTCCTTATGGCTGAATGAGGTCATTGTCTTCCTCTAAAACACATATGCAAAGTAAACAAGGAAAATATTGAAGGGTTGGACAAGAGCCTATTGACAAATTTTTATACCAAACATCGGCTTACTAAGGGCTTGTTTGGCTTCCATTTTTCTCGTACATTTGACAACTATGCTAATGGACTAATCATTTTTTCTTGCATTATGACCAACATTACATTAGCTAGAAAATTTTGAAGATGAACATGTCCAATTTTTCCTAAAGCCAAATTTTCTGTTTAAAGCTGCTGGTGAAGAAATCATACTAAGAACTGTTCAAAATTCTTGTTCTTTTTTCTTTTTACAGTTTACTTTCTATTTTAATTTATCTAAATTTTCCCTATGCTTTTTTGTTGGTAGGGTTTTGCTTGTCTTCAAGGTGGTATATGCGTATCAAGCATGGGAAGGCCCGTGTCATACGAGAAGGCAGTGGCTTGGAAAGTGTTGGATGACGACGAATCGCCTCACTGCATTTGTTTCACTTTCGTCAACTGGTCTTTTGTTTGAACACGGTGAACTTAGTATTTTGACAAAAACTACTATGTTAGGCTAATTAGTAACTTGGAAATGTCCTCTACTCTATATATATCTCTGCTACATTAAATTTAGAATTCTGGATATTTAGCTGGTGCTTGTGCTTTAATTTATGCATCTTTATGGTACCTTCGCTTCATCTATGAATTTTCTGAATACGGAAGCTATGAAATCTTTTTGGTCTTTATTTAAATCTGACAATTGCATTGCCCGTTTAATTAGTGTATCTTTCTTTTCTCATTAGTTTTGGCAAAGGGGAGGATCAGTCCGCCTTTGCTTCTCAGCTGTTGGATCAAGTGTGTTATAACACGATTAGATGCGTGTAAATCATTGGCCTGAAAAATATTGTGATCTCAAGTAAACCGGTTTGTACTACCGGATTACCAAAGCTATAGGGAAGAAGAGCAAAACTAAAATCATTTCGGTTCGATAGAAGGGACTAACATATTGGACATTGTTGCCATAAGTTGTGACTAATCATTTCATGCCATGCATCAAAGACGTCTCGTTAAAAACAATTACATCAACTGAAAATGCCAATATTGATTTCTATTAGTGATTAGTAATGATTATTGTAAGCAAAATGCGGGAGTGTTTAAAAATCCGTATGGTCGAACGCCCCGTCATTTGAAGCAACGTTTGAAATGGATTTTGTAAATGCTGTTTTATGAATCATTTTTGTCCTCTTTGTAAAATATTTTTTCAAATAAAAGCGTGCCGTCTTGATGGATCGATCTGGTGTTCTCCAAAAATTGTCTAGGGAACTCAAGAAAGCGCTACTGAAGCTAGACGATCTATCAAACCTTATCTCGATTAGTAGAGGTGTCCGAATTTTTTTTATTCCGCTCCTTCGACAAGGCTATGTAAGATTAGTTTTTACTCGTAGGGTTCCCGCAGTTTTTAACTTCTAGAGACTGATCATCATTGGAAGGTTGGGGAGTAGAGTCGGAGCAATATCAAGTGCGGGTTCAAGCAGTAATATCTGACTACGATGGAGCAAGTGATTATAAGTCGAAGGGGCACTTAATTAATCTTGTCGATTGTTCTTTTATATATACTAGATGGATATCACGTGCGTTGCACGTGACGTTTTTCATAGTATTTCATTTTCGGAAAAAATTATTATTTCTTCATGTATATGAAAAGCATTATTTTATTCACTTAGCTAAACCTCGATAGTAATATTTGTG
>MKEJ01081484.1:0-23727 GCA_001753735.1 Embelia ribes | reverse complement strand
TTTTTGAAATTTTTTATTATAAATTATATTTTTATGATTAAAATAAACTTATCACCCACACCCTATAAAAAAAGTATTAGGCACTTATTTTTCTATTTACTAGGACAATGGGAGGGAGAGTCGCCATTAGGTAAATACTAAAAGAATTAATTACTTTTTGCCACTAGTAATAGAGAAAAATTAAATATCTTTTTGCCAAAAGTAATGGCGAATTATAAATAATTTTCACTATTTTTTACCATCAGTAATGACAAAAATAATAGAGCTAAACCATTTTCATAATATTTTCTGCCCATGTACCATTTTTACAAATTCGGGACCCATGTGACAAAAAAAATAAATTCGGAGAGAGATAGACAAAGCAGGGAGAAAAATAGGTATAAATGACTTCTTCTTTTTTTCTAATATAAGGATTACATTGGATGTATTAAAAATGGTGGTGTAAATGAGAATTAAGGTAGTGCCAAAATAAACAATTTAATTGGAATTTTTGGGGTGTAAGTATCAATAATGATGGTGTAAATTGAATTAAATTATTCTTTACCCCCATGTGATTTCTTACAATTTTAGTATATCCCTGATTGAAAATTACAATATTCTCATGAGATTTATATTTTTATTGTATTTTACTTCCTAAAATTACCAAGAGAAAATTATCAAAATAAGTCTATTTATGAAATATTTTATTAGTATCACCATATTTTCAAAATATTTGCTAAATTCAACTTGTTTATAGAATATGTCTTTGCCAATGGTGTTTTCACTGAACACGCCGTTACCAACGGTTGATTCTTATTTAACAAAAATAGTGAGAAGTCAATGGAAATATGAATTTGTGGCGAAAATATACCCAAAAAAATTATAAATAATCAGCATAAATATTTACATCCAAACAGAAAAAGAAAAGAAAGAATGAAAACTTCATTCACGGTGACGAATTCATATATACATTATAAAGAAAACCGCGGTTGCCTGGATGATCGTACCCGCTTCTCTTCCATTCGCTTGGTGTAGGTTAGACCGGAAAAATATCATTGGTAGTAGTGTTTTTGTCTGTCATTTTTTTTTCTATTACAATATTTGTTTTGCAATTTTTTTTAGTGAAATTTTCATTAGCATAGGCAATTTCAATATTTCAATCGACGGATATAATTTCTGTTAAATATGAGCCTGCCATTACCAACGTGAGGTCAATTAAAATACCATTGCCAACTACGGATTTCAAAAATAACTTGAAAACGGATTTGATAAAATGTTTAGAAAATAGGCGGGTTTTGGTAATTTACTAAAAAAATAATTAGTAGATAAATTCCCGAATTGTAGAGTCTAAAAAAAATTTTATGTATGAAGTCTTCTTATGTACACAATTTTACCACCGTTTCAAAGAAGACAAAACTGTAACCAAAAGTTGCAATGAAAGTGTTCCTGAAAACTAGCTAATTTTGGTTAATAAGCCTTCTATATTTTTCAAATGATAAATTGTGAAGAAAAATCTCTCACATCAGTCTTTCTATTTTAAAAAGATTTCTAGGAATTGT
This sequence comes from Embelia ribes, assembly GCA_001753735.1. Taxonomy (NCBI): domain Eukaryota; kingdom Viridiplantae; phylum Streptophyta; class Magnoliopsida; order Ericales; family Primulaceae; genus Embelia; species Embelia ribes. The sequence continues at coordinate 22,189 of MKEJ01081484.1, read as the reverse complement.
ATAAGAGCATTCCAATAAAATTTTCTCATTTAATTTCTACTTCCCACTTTCTAAAATCCATCTCCCTAACTAGAAATTTATATTTTAGAAATTGCTTCATCAGTCTTTCTATAAAATTTGTAAAAAAATTATTACAATAATTATCTATTATATAATAAAATATTAAAATACATTTTTCTTAATTTTAACTAGGATTTCATATTTTTTTTGGGAAAATAAATTGATGCAGAATAAATTGAAAAATAGGAATGCAGAGAAATAAAAGAGAATGGGGAGAAAAATTGAGAGAACAAACTCAATTTTATTTCATTCAAAGCTATCCAATAATACCAACAATCATGGCATTTAAATGAAGCTTTTAGCAAATAAGGAAACAATACCATAAAAATCTAATTAAATCAAAATAAATCAAATCCCTCAAATAAAGTTAAAAAAAAATTAAAAGAAATAAATAAAAATAATAAATAAAATAAATATGCCTTCATGAAAAAATTGTGAATAGTAAATTTATTGTAGCATTTTCGAAAACAAATTCTAAAAATTGAGAAATATAGAAATGCTGGTGTGATACATTTTTCATGCTTGATTTATGAGAAATCAAATGAAGGGAAATAATGCCATTTCCACCAATCTATATATACCAATATATTGAACAATTATTTTTTTGAATTTATTATTTCGGTATATTAAAAAAAATTATGTATAGAAATGATTTTTTTGAAAGTCTGGTATGACCCATTTCTATTTTGTATGAGAAATATGTTTTTATAAAATGAGATTTATAAATAAAAGGGTTAATTTTACTTTATCTTCCTTATCTACCGCTACGTTTCGCTTAACCTATGTTTCAATTTGCCCCCTCTTTATTTGACAAATGCCCAAATTGCCCTTTTGTGAAATTTGTTAATTAAAATTAAATTATAAATATTTAATGCCCAATTTACCCCTCTCCTCCCCCTCTATCTCCGCCCCTCTTGCTCCAATATTCCTTATCACTTTTCCCTTCCCTCTCAACCGCCCTATCCTCGCCTATCATCGTAATTTTTCATTTAATTTTGTATTTAATAAATGGTTTCATTTTTCTTCAAATCTTCCATTTTTTTACACATATTTACAAGTCTTTCTCTATGTGCTTAATTGAATTTGAAGGGAATATTGGTTGTACAAAAAATAAAACATATTTATTTGATATTTATATAAAATCTCAATGGAAAAATATATAACTTATTGAAAGAAAATATAATATTGCAAATACATTATTATATACTAGCAAATTTGCATAAAAAAAGAAGAAAAGTATAATAATATTACTCTTTTAAAAATTAATCATTTTAAATAATTTCAGTACATGTAAAAGAATTTTATGTACATGTATTGATATTGTTCTATATATAGGTTTTAGTTGAATTTTTTTGATGGATAATAGTATAATATGATCACAATGATAGATTTACGAAATAACCATGAATATATGTATATTGATTTATTGAGATTCTAAATGAGTAAAAAATTTGGGAAAATTTGTGGGATTTTCGAAGAGATGGAGAGTGTGAAAGGATTAGAGAGAGGAGTAGCAAGAAAGAGAGGGTTAATTCGGTCATTTAATATTAAAAAAATACTTTAAATTGATTAGATTAGCAAATGAGGACAGTTTGGATATTTTTTATAAAAGAATGGGAGAAGAGCTTAATCACATAACATATTAGGGGGGTTAAGCAAAATGAAATGATAAATGAGGGGAATAAAGTAAAATTTATCAGAAATAAAATAAAAAATATTGGTGTGAATGCTATAACGATAGCCCGGAGAAGATGGTAACCAGAGTTCTGTAGCCTCTTTTTCCTTGTATCTACAAAATATAAATGAAGACTTTCTATTAAATTAGGTATTTGGTACTATCGTTCTTATATTATTTATTTGAAGAAGTTCATACAGTTGTACGTGGGATTTTTTTCGATGTATTGTGACGGTGTGAATATTTCCCATGTTCTTGTTAACCGATTAAGGCTTAGTTTGGGAATAATAATGCTTTTCAAAATTTGTTTCTCAAAATTATTTTTAAAAATTGATTATATAAACAAGTATAATTTTAGTATTTGGTAAATATAATTTAAAATTGCTTGATAAGCAGTGTAATATTTGGTAAAAATTATACTTTTTTATTATAAAAATATAAAATAGATATGCATCTGTAATGTAATAAAAATAATTGAGGTTATTATGGTAATTAATGAAGGAAAAAATTTCAAATTACCTCAAGACAGTTTTCAAAACTACAATTGAAAAAACAAAAATATATTATTAAAAGCAGACTACAATCTTGAAGACAACTCTGGTCCCCTCTCTCATCATTAGCTGTGACAAAATAGTCATCTATTCATAAGAATGGGTATACCGATCCATCACATCCATTACCAAATAATAAGTTTCTGTAATTTTTACGTTAATACATGAATTGATTATAATCAGAAATTTGTCTTAAATCTTAATATGCATCCACCCTCCCATGTGACCAGGCGGTGGCGCCGTCCCACTCCTACAATTGTCACCACGACTACTTCATTGTTGGAAACATAAGAAATTTATATTTCTGAATTTTTGGCATTCAATTTCTTAAAATTGAACAATTTTTTCATTAAATTTGGGTCAAAACAATCTTCATAACCCTGTGGAACCAAGAAATGCCAATGATTTCATCATTTTAAACTTAATTATAAGTTGAAAATTGTTTTATTAACTTGCTCAGATATCATATACGAGAGGAGTTAAGGCCGGAGTTTTCAGAAGAAAAAAAGAAAAAAAGCAAGCTAAAAGGGCAGAAGGGGCAATAATTTGATGTAATGATGTCACACATATTTAAAGGTTGTGGCCCGATAGAATGCTGACACTTTGGAGGAAGCAGCACATGTAGGATTGTAAATGAGCATAGTCATTCGAGAATAACTCATTAAAAACTCGGCTCGGGCTCGGGTTCGTCTCATAAAAGAGCCAAGTAAAAGCTTGATTCTAAAGCTTGTTTATTAAACAAGCCGAGCAAAAGCTATGCATTGTTTAGCTCGTTAGGTTGAGAGCTCGATTCGTATACATATGTATATATTTTATAAATATATAAATTTATAATATTTATATAATAAAATAATATAGATTTGTAAACCATGTATATTTGTATTGAGAATTAGATGGAAAAATTTTAGTTTTATATGTCCCACGTTAGTTGAAGAAAATAAAATTTTAATCCTAACTTCTTTACACAAGTCATTTTTCTAATTTCTGAATGAATTTTTCCCATATCGACTTATGAAGAAAATATTCAATATTAGTTTTTGTATATAAAGACCCACTAGCGTCTAACTTCTCTTCTTTCAAGAATACATGCTAATGGGCCAGATTTAAATATTTGATCCGCTTAAGATATTGGGTCTAAATTCGAAATTATTTGGTAGGGAGCGGAGCTCAAGCGAGCTTGGGCCGAGCTCTTAAATTTTTTGCCAGACCGAACTCGAGCGGTGTTCTGTGGGATACCGAGCTTGGGCCGAGCTCATAAATTTTTTGCGAGACCGAACTCGAGCGGTGTTCTGTGGGCGTCGTGATGCCGAGCTTGAGCACGAGCTATAGTATGAATTAGCAAGCTCAAACTTAAACAAGGTCAAGCTCGACTCGGCTGGACTCGGTCTGTAACAGCTGGCTACAACAAAGCGTTGTGAAAAAAACAAAAGAAGTAAACTGAAAGCAATCGTAAATTGCCCAACATGGATCACACGTGTCTGCCTTCAGATAAGGATTGACTGCAACACTAGTTTGGACCGACTTTCCTTTTAGCCCTCAGGGTTTCAGTTAATACATCTAGCCTCAAGACTTTGAGAAAATGATGGATTTGGTCCAAAATTTTAAGTGATCGACTTGGTTACTCTCATAAAGTAATTTGATGGAGTTTTACTTAACACTTGTGTATATAATGTTCAATGTAGCTCCATTCCTATATTGACACGTAAGAGAATGTCTTTTTATTATAATTTTTATATACGGAAATGATTTTCTCTTAATGCTTCTATAATGATTATAGTAGTTAATAATACCTTAATAAATAATTGTAACAGACTAATGTATCAAATAAGTATTGGTCAATTAACTCGATTTCAATCATTTGGACTACTTTCTGGTCATAATAAAGACAAAGTCCATCACGTTTTAAAAACCTGGGACTATGCTGTTTTAAATAAAAGTATACGGACCAAATAGAATGTATGTTGACACTATGCTTACCATTAATGTAGTTAACTCGAAATACATATATAGAGTTTCGGGAGGAAAAAATAACAGTGAAGTTCCAGAAAAGAATACTCTCTCTCTTCTCAGTCCAAAACTAATTAATTGCCTATAAACACACATATATATTTATATATATATATATATGTATCTATCTATATCTATATCTATATCTTTATGTATATAAACTCCATCGGCTATTGATTGGAGCTTAGGGCAATGGATTCTCTCGCCTTTCACGACGGTAACATCACCGACTTGATCCACAAACGATCCCTCGATGCACGCCCTGTATGCCCTCTCTCTTTCTCTGTGTGTGTGTGTTTCTGTCTCTCTCTCTCTCTGTGTATATATATATATATATGTATGTATATGTTGCATTAATACAGTTTAATTTTTGGTTTTTCGTATTCGGTGAGTTGATTATAGAAAGTTATGGAGAATTTGAGCTATTTGTAGTTGATCAACTTTTGAAATACATAATTAAATATATATTGTTGCCTCAATTATCAACTTTATATCTATGATTCAGTATTCTCATATAAGTCATGAGCTATAGTTTCTAGAATATTTTATTTCGTACTCCTTCTGTTCATATATATAGTCTCGGTTTCATTTTTTCTACTTGGTACATACCAATATATAAGCCTATTTACTTTTTAGGAAAAAGGGTGTAGAGAAATCTTTTGTATTATATACTTATTTAATATGGTGATTTTTTATCACCACCAATCACTTTTTACAATATCAAGAAACACTCTTTCATGTGATAATGAAGGGTATTTCTTAAGTAGGCCTATATTTATGGGCTGGAGGCAGTATTGAATTTGTTTCCTCTTTGGTATTAACAGCTCTTACCTTTATAAAGAGCCTTGATTAATATTATTGAACACAAAAATGAGAATTGTACCTTCCCTTTTTATATTATTAAGATTATCTAATATCTGAAATAGATTTGAAATGGAGTAGGGGAAGATAGTAGTTGTCATTCTTTTGTTTGATGATTTCATTTCTGAATATTAGATTATCGAGTTCATTGTCTTTAAATTCGAGGTTCGACCATGATTTATGCACTTTTGATCAAAGTCAAAAGTTTTTTTGTTTTCATTTGACACTTCACTGGTATATATTCCATCTTATGGGGTGAGGTCCGTGAGGAAATTGAACTCGTCCCAGTGAGAAAGTTGGTTCTAATTTACTAAGCTACTTCAGTGGGTCAATTTTTTTTTTTTATAGAAATTTCCACAAGTGATTATCTAATCTTGTTCATATTATATTATTACTACTAAAGTCTGTAAAAATGATTTGATTGAATAGTAGTGTGATTGGGTATAAAGTTGCCACTGACTTAGCTTTCGTTTGGGTTGCTTACTCATTTGTTTAGGAGTGGGATGGGGGTGATAGTGGTGGTCTTAGTTTGAAATACCCAATTTATCGTTGTTTCATTTGCTATAAAGTATTTTGTTTAGAATTTTCTAGTTCCTTATCTTTCATAGCGTTGTAATGATACTGTTTCGTCCTGTTGTAGGATATTGGTCACGGTTTGCAAATGCACTCCTCATTGATACGTATACTCTCTCAGGAAAGAAAACTGGAGGTATGAATGATGTTATGTCTTATTACTTTTCTTTCCAGCAATTTATTTTTTGTTTCTGCTAAGCTTTGAATTCTTTTTCGTGCCTTTTTTCTTTTACAACTCTTTTTCCTTCAATTGTTAGTTTTCTTACAAATAACAAGTCCCCATAGTGACCTGCTTATGTTTTAGATTTTTGATTCGGTCAGGTTGATCAGCCGCTGTGGTCAGAGGATATCCTTATTCTAACCAAAAAAGGTTACTTTGAAATCACACTAAAAAACATTCTAGTTATTAGAAGATCAAGATCAAAGACTTGTATAAGCAAGAGAGTAACCCCTTGCAAAGATGAATGTGAAGACTTCAGCTTCCTTGATTGACTTTTTAGGTCAAGCAACTACGTCTTTTAAAATAGGCCATGTCATTTTTTGGTTAACTATTTCTTTTTTGGTAAATAGAACTGGTCCTACTTAAATTTAGAGATATACAGTGTTAGTGCTCCAAAACACTTATGGAGGCCTAACGATACTTAAATTGCTGTTGTCTGCTATACCAAAATTCAAAAGATTAAGTCTTTTATAATTGGCTGCACATATCCCTAGAATACTAAAAGCACTGCAAGATACCTCCTGTAGAAAACTTGGAATGACATATCACATTTGGGATTAAAGCCTTTGTTGTACACAAACAGTTGATACTGACTTTTATTTCCTTTCGATGAATCAACTTAACATCGTTTCTTTTTGATGCTATATTTTCGAGGCATGAATATTTAATCGCTTACAATGCTTCTGGCTAATCGCTTTTTGCCAATAAATATGTACTGAATGTGCTGCCTCGCAGCAATCAGTTAACAGGTTCAAATCTGAAGAAAGATAAATTTTAATAAACCTTAGTGACCAAGTGCCCAAGAAAATTGATAAGAGTTAAATATCTTACCTTTTCATTTTCGTTTTCCAATTCATACTTTTGCTTTAGAATAAACATGGGTTCTAGGTTTATATTTATTGAACTCCCATTTTTGCAGGGGCATTCTGGTTGTGTAAATGCAATAGCTTGGAATTCAAAGGGCTCGCTCTTGATATCTGGATCTGATGATACACGAGTATGGTCTTTACCTATATAGTTATATATGTCAGGACGTTCTTTGAGAGCTTATTCTTAGTCTTGAAGTAGGAGATTAACTTATCGTTTGCCCTGCAATGGTCTAAGTAAGATGCATTCCTGTAATCTATTGAAAGTTTAATCTGAAAGAAAGGACAGTTGGTTGATTGGTGAAGATTGTTATGCATTTAAATATCCTGTGATATGTTATTATTGGAGTCTATAATGAAGTACTATATATTTTTATTTAAAAAAATAAATAAATTAAGGATTTCAGATGTTGGATATTCCATGCCAATAGGATGATCCCAAACTTAGACTTCGATTAATAGGCGCTCGCGTGTGGGAGGGAGGGAGAGAGGGAGACATGCTAACTTTTAAAAGCCTCCTTTTGGGTGGAAAGTGGGTGAAGCTCCTCATTCTGCGGATAGAGGTGAAAACCTTACCTAAGCAAGATTGGATGCAGTACTACTTGGACAATGTCATTTCATTTAGTACGGTCAGCTAGGAAGCACAACCGAGGCAAGTCATTCTGGGAATGTTGTTCCATGCATTGGCTCAATTCTACCGTCCACAGCCAATTATTTTCCTTCATTGCGAGGCTCAACTGAGAGGTGGCGAGAGAGGACCCATAAACATTTAGAAGAGATGTGAGAAAGAGGAGGTACATGTGTATCAACATGCATAGGGGATGGAAGAGTTTATTATGGAATATCACTTCATGCGCTATAATATTAAGGATTGGTCGCATTCTTCTTGTTTTATTGCCCTGTGGCTCGTAATGTTTGGAGCCTTATCTGGTCTTTCTTTGGCATTCATTGCTGATGCCTGCCCTGTGGGGAATTTTGTTTTCTTGGGGAGGGCTATTTCATTGTTCTTGCGGAAAGAAAAGTAAAAATGGTGTATCATCTCTCTTGCATTATTGCTAGCCACCCTTTTCTTATTCCTTGTTTATCTTTCCTATCAACAATGTAGAGGCTGGCTGTGACCTGCAAAACACAATCTTATTCATGTAAAAAATGTTGCTTTCCACAGGTGAACATTTATGCCTATTCGAGCAGGAAACTTTTGCACACTATTGAGACTGGGCATTCAGCGAATATATTCTGCACAAAATTTGTTCCCGAAACATCTGATGAATTAGTGGTCTCTGGTGCTGGAGATTGTGAAGTAAAGTCTTGACCTATTGATCTATTAGCATCTATATTTTCTCTATATATGCTTGGAATTGAACCTATATAATTTAGATATAAGCGCTTGTCTATTGCAGGTTCGGCTTTTCAATCTGTCTCGTTTGAGGGGTAGAGGAGCTGATGTGGATGACATTAACCCATCTGCAGTGTTTCAGTGTCACACCAGGAGAGTAAAAAAACTAGCTGTAAGATCTTGTTGTTCACTTGCTATTTTGCTTGAGATTCATCATGAATGTGCCTGAGGGAAGTTTAATTTGTCCTGATGATATGCATTGTTTTCTTCTGGTTGCTTCTTATTGCAGTTAGAAGTCGGAAATCCTTATGTTGTGTGGAGCGCAAGTGAAGACGGGACACTGAGGCAGCATGATTTTCGGGAGGTGTCATCTTGTCCTCCTGCTGGATCTCGTCATCAGGAATGTCGCAACGTGTTAGTAAGTGCCAATTGTTTTCCTTTTCATATTTCCAAATGTATTGTCGGCTCCCTCTCCTTTCTTTTTTTCTACATTTTGTGTTTCAGAGGCGGTGACAATATGGCAGAATACTTTTTCTCCCCGTAAAGTAAAGCTTGGTACTGTATACTTTATCTGGAGAATGAGTCTCTTATGTGGATGGTAGAAACTAGCTGTTTAAGCAACTTCGAGCATGTTCCATATAGCCGACCCCAAATTCTTATGGTTAATGCTTGCTTCTTGTTTGTATTGCTAGTTTCCTGAATATTATTAGCTATTTCTTCCTCTGAGCTTTGACCTAAAGTTGTGAATCTTTTTCATGTACAATGTATTGATAGACCAACTGTGCCTTTACAAAGAGTTTTCAGCCAGAACGATTTGTTAAATATCAGGTTTGAATGAACACAAGTGATGTAGGACAGGAAGAAACGAAATAATAACACAAAGATAGATGGACGTCCTAACAAAATCGAACAAAGGGTAAAAGTTTTAACCTAAAACAAACAAAGAAACCTTGAGTCCTGGCAAAGAACAAAGAGTTCCAAACTCTTTCTAATAAACACCATTGTTTATTTCATAAAAGTATCATCTCCAGAAAAATACATCATAAGGGTTATATTTATAGAACTAGCAGAACCAAATGGGCTTGGGCCTAATCTACCTAGGAAGTAAATTCAGAAAACTGCAAACAATATTTCCCTAACTTAAATAAAATAACATCAAGTTAAACTAAATATTCTGCATCAACGGGGATTATGAGTTTTGAGAACTCCTTGTTTGATTTACTGATGGAAACACTGTAGATGTGTGTAAAAGTAAAAAAACAAAAAGAGGTTTGTCTGTATCTCATAGTTATTTACTGGTTTGATGGGTAAACATCCCTTCCCCAAGATGATGCTCCTGAATCTGCTTTTCAATGTTTAAAAAAATGGGCATCGATTGCTTAAATAATGAGGTGGATAACCCTGTCAAGCTCTAGGAAGCTTCTCTTCATGGTTATGATTTATGTGGAGTTCTTTCTATGTAAATGATCTTCACCATTTTTTATCCCTCGTCGGTGTTTCAAGTTGTCAACTACGTTAAATTTTATCTTCTTCTTATATAATAATGTCAGAGTGAAGCTGTGATGTTCTTCTGAATCTGTACCTGCAACCATCAGATGTGGCAGTTTGATTTGATTTATGAATCCGCTTTCCAATCTTTACTTTCCCTGCACAACTTTCCACTCTGTCATTTTTGTCACTTGTGCATTACTTGATGTTAGCTCGATCTGCGTACTGGAGGAAAGAAGTCACTAGCTGATCCTCCTAAGCAGCTGTTGACTCTGAAATCTTGTGATATAAGTTCCACTAGGCCTCATTTACTTCTTGTTGGTGGGAGGTATTATTTTCTGGCAACAATTTGTTTTTCTTGTATTCTCCTTTTTTACTCCTTTTGCTGATTTCTTCTTGTTAATGCTTGCAGTGATGCTTTTGCTCGTTTATATGATAGACGAATGTTGCCACCGCTCTCATCCTGTCAGAAGAAGTTGTCACCACCTCGTTGTGTCAACTATTTTTGCCCGATCCATCTGTCTGAACGTGTTAGTGTGCCATTTCACATTTTACTGACACTGATAATTATTAATTGACCGAGTGCTTGATCATTAACTTTATTGTCTGAAGTTCTTTGTGTTTTTCTTTTCATATTAGTGTGACTTTTGTTGGGCTTTTAGGTTGATAGAGAACAAACTTGAGGAATAGTATATCCTTGATGAATTGTAGAGGCTGCTGTAATTTTAGTTTATGTCAACATAAAGCCGTATCGATCATCTGTTGCTTTATTTGAATTTAAGCAGTTGTGCATCACTGCTGCTTTTCATCCAGGGAACAAGCTATTTACCGTAAGGACAGATATTGTAGCAGCCCTAATATGCGCCATAGGTTTCCTAGATCATTTCTCCACATGTTTAAGGTAGGTAAAGGTTTCACAAGTAGACATGTATATTATGAATTAACTATAATAATAATCTGAACAGAAAAGAATTGGGAGAGTTTCTAAGTGACCAACCCATATAGTCGGGAGATGTCTTTAACTGAATTATACGTGCTTTGAAACAAGACATTTTTCCCATTCAGTGCTTCTGATTTTGTGATGTATATTAATTTCTGAAGCGAATAGTTCTATATTGTAGCATTGTAGAGTTCGTTCTCTGGAAGCTGTGCTATTGCTGAATTTAGATGACTGATTATTTTTCAGGGTCATTCTAGCTTGCATCTTACTCATGTTACGTTTAGTCCAAATGGAGAAGAGGTTCTCCTCAGTTACAGTGGAGAACATGTCTACTTAATGGATGTTAATGATGGTGCGTGTTTCTGAATTTTCTCCTCTATCCTCATCTCTTCTTTCTCTTTTTTCGCCTCTTTGGAAACTGAGTATGTCTTAGCCATGCTGAAGTATTTTTTCCCTATAAAAGGGTTTGTCCAATTGTCTTCTCGGCCTGATTGCTCAAGCCAACAATGTTTTGACACACACTTGTATTATTGATTTTTCGGAATGTTCTTTCACGATATAAAAAATGATAACACATTTTTGCGAAGTATACAGTGCTTGGTATGATGGTTTAGTTGTCATGTGTTTCCAGCTTCTACGTCCAAAAGTTATTCTCATGGTACCCATAGTGGAAATGTGACAGAAACCTGTTCCTCGAATTCATCGTTAATTTACTTTAGTATGAGCTAAAGTTTGTTATTTTCTATGTCTGAAATTAGTAACTCCTTTATTTTGCTATAATTTGCAGCTGGTGGTAGTGCCACACAGTATTCATCAGCGGATGCTGTTGAAATGATGAGTTTTACTCCAATACCTAACAGACAGGAATTGCCGGCATCGTCATCACTTGTCCACCGAAATGGTTTTCCTTTGAAAAGCAATGCATCTGCCTCGGTGTGTTTATTATCCTTTATCTGTGGATTCGGTAACCATGTCTTGTTATCGGGTTTCGAGTCTCACCTGTACTTCCATCTATAGTTTATGTTTAAGTCAGAGATTAATCCAATTTTTATAGCTCGACAAGTGCAGAAAACTGGTTCAAATTGCCGAAAAATCCTTAATGGGGAATGCAAGTTATTTTTATGGAATTGAGGTTTGCAACGAGGTTTTGGATGGGCGCGGTCATGAGATTGGAACAGCGCTGATGCATGAGTGCCTTTGTGTTCGTGCTGCCTTGTTATTGAAGGTGTTGTGAATTGTATCTCTTGTGGTTTAAAGATTCAGCGCATAAGTGTTTTTATGTTATGAAAGGATTACCTTCTCTCTTTTCTTTTCCTCCCTTTCAGCGCAAATGGAAGAATGACACTTACATGGCTATTAGAGATTGCAACAGAGCTAGGAGGATTAATTCTTCCTCATATAAGGCGCTTCATTTACAGGCTGAAGCACTGTTTCAGGTTTGTTCAACAACACATATACAATTGGAGATAGGACCTAATTACCAATATCATTTGCTTGTTTATTGGTTGTTTACCTTGCTACTTGACCTTGCAGTAGTTTACTCCAGTACTGTGTTAAACTTCTAAGCCTGCAGTTAGGATTCATTATAAACTTTTAGTTATAGTGCTTTTTTGACTAGTATAGTTTGGCCTGCATCTCTAGTTTGAGTTCCTTAAATGAGCATAGCAGGGGACACTTGAAATGGATGAGCCATGCTATGGAGATTCCCTGACCAACACTTGACAAGTAATGCAAAACATGCCATATAAACATTTAACGATAATTGGATTTATGTGTTTCTTTTCTTCTAGAAGGTGGCTTGATGACTGTCCAGTAAACTCTTATTGAGTCTACATTTATAATCAACATGATCTGTGTACTTGATAACTTTTTTTTTTAACTTCTTTGTAAGTTCCACACAACAATCTCAATGCAGTTCTAGCGATGCTCTGTAGTACCCATGCAGGTTCCACTGCCTTCATCCTACTGAAGGCACAGATTGAGAAATAGCTCATCTTTATCTGATGGGACTTTTCCGGTTCTAATTTTCTTCAGTTGTCCAATTGCTGTTCTTCTTGCAGCTGGGAAAACATAAAGAAGCTCTAGAATTTGCTAATGCCGCTCAATTATTGGCACCCTTGGATTCTGAAGTTGCAGATACTGTGGATAATATAAAGAAGCATATCGCTGCTGGTCATAATTCTTAACGTGTTCTATTATGTCCTTATCATACATCATAGATACGTGAGATGAATCAGAAAACTAAAATTGTTTTCATATCTGATTTAGAACCCTTTAAACTTTTTCTTCTGGGTTAGGACTTAGAATTTTTTCTATTACGTAATAATGACACTGATTTCCTCTCTCCCTTAACTAACATGCATGCACACAGCTGAAGCTGAAAAGGGTAACAAGACAAATGATGGAACATCTAAAACTGAGCACAGAACTGGTAGAGTAATATCGTTGACTGATATGCTTCAGCGTTCAGAGGCTGATAGTGATACTTCGCAAGATGGTCCAAGGTCTGACCCAGAAGATTCAGATTATGTAGAGGAATTGGAGTTGCAACTTGAAGCGCCGATATCTGATGACGAACATGATGTTCAACTCAATTTTTTTCCTCACAGAAATTTGAATGTGAGATTTAGAAGAGGCAATTCTTCTACGGAAACTGGTCATGCAAATGATACTTGTGGATCACCTACATTGCCATCCCAAAAAGATAGAACAATTTATCAGGTCTGTCTTCCTATGAATTCGAATGTCATGTTTGTTCGTAATATTAAAATTACTACTGAAAGTATTTATTCATTGTTTTCAGTTTTGGAAACGAAATATATGTTAGCTTTCTTGGTTTTGTTTTTAGAGAGTTTTCTGGGAAGGTAGGAATGTGAAATATGTAACTTCTTTGCTTGTTCCTGCTTTTGTTCTTTTGCTTACACTTGCAGCCTGCTGCTGCAATTGACATGAAGCAGAGATTTGTTGGCCATTGCAATGTAGGGACTGATATAAAGCAAGCTAGTTTCCTTGGCCAACGAGGTATCTATTATTGTATAATTGTTTTCTATTTTCTTGTTATAATTTGTTCGGTAAGTAAAATGCAATTCTTGGACTTTGATGTCAATAATATCGGACAAGGCCAAGTGCAAGCTGCAAGTCCCAGTCATCTCCTGAGACTAATATAGATGAAAACCAGGAAATCTTTGCTGGAGAAACAAAATAAAATAAAATATAATTTTCGATTTGATTTGAAAAAGCTTAAAAGAAAATTGGATTTGTATTTGATACTTAGAAGCACTTCGTCATTGGGCTTCCTCTATTTAAGTACTTGTCAGCAAATCCTATCAACAGGAATCTTGTAACTAAATTGAATCGAGATCGTTGTGATCTATTCGGGAGATTTTACTATAGAAAACGATTGGGGTCTTGATTGTGCTTAAGAAATTAAACTATAATTGTCAACACTTTATACTCCTAAGCATCTAAAGTAACAAGCTTTAAACATGTTCACTATAGATCAAAGAAACTATAACAAGACCATGAGTTTTCCAAGATGAACAAAAACTAATTATTGTAAGGATTTGATGTTTAAGCCACAATTTCCCATTAATAAAAATTCCTTTATGAGCATTCGAAGGCTAGTATTTATTTACAAAATATAGGAAAATGAGGCTTGGGAACCCTAACAATGATATTAAGTTTCCCTTATTAGTCTTGTTAGAAAAAGAGATAATAATAAAACAGAATTGTAATTGTGTTTTCCCACCCTTTTCCATTGTTACTTATCGTGCTCACGTGGTTTGAGATAAGGCTTGGGCCCAATGTATCTTAGGCCTTCCTATTTTCGCAGCATTCTGCACAGCTAGTTCAACTCCAGTTTTGCCCCTCAAAATATCGGAATTTGGGAATCTCTTAAGACTACAAATTGTTGAATTTTTCGTGTTCTTTCCGACCATATAAAGATCATTGAAATTTGAATTTTGTAACAAAGGTTACTGCAGTAATATGGAGCACCTATCAACTTGAACCTTGAACATGCCTAATCTGAGAGAGTTTTTGACTTCACACCATCGCTTGAATAATGAATCATCCAAAAACAATCTTTTGACCTCATTTCCTGAGAAACACTAGCATTGGCATTCTGATATGAGTCAAATTAGCTACAACTCATACCAAGAGCAAAAGTGCAATCCATAGTGTAGCAAAAATATACAAATTTCGACCATTTTCAATCCTATGTAACTGAACCAAGTTTCAAACAGAGTTAATATTGGAGTTGTTATCTTCTGATGCTACTTCTAATTGATTACTATGGCATAAATAAGAGAGTTTTGGATTATGAGGTTCCACTAACCACCCCTCCACTTTATTCCTCTTTCTTTTTGGCGTGTGGTTTCTTAAATGAAGTGTGTACAATTCCATGGGCGCTTTTTGTTGCATGCTGATGGACAAGGCCTATCCATTGGTATCGTTCCATCTAAATCATCCCTATGGACATGTATCTCTTTGCATGTTCAGTGTTCCATTGTAAATTGTGTAGACAGACAGCATGAGCCTAAGACACTTGTCTTGTACATCATTAAGCCAGAAACGACGAGTGGATACTCCCTTCTTGTTTTTTTAGTTATAATCGTGTTACATACTTCTTGAATCTGCCGATTGTCAGATTTGCACCTAAATAACTTAAATGTGTATATGAACCAGAAATTTTCTTGCCCTCCCCTGAGTGTTGGTTAATTTCTCGACGGTTGTTGATAACGTGGTGCCAAAGTTATATAGGATTTCTTTGGTTCTCTTATCTGATTGGCACTTTAATTTCATTGTCGTGGGAATTTTATCTCTCCCTTTTCTGCCACAAGTGCAGTTAATTGAACTTTTTACCTGGAATTGCTCATATCAATCTCTGCATTTTATACTATGATTCAGGTGATTATGTTGCTAGCGGAAGCGATGATGGGAAGTGGTTTATCTGGGAAAAGAGAACTGGTAGACTTATAAAGATGCTCGTAGGTGATGAAGCTGGTAATGAATTTTGTACTCATCCTAGCAACTGGGATATGCATAAATACTGATATAACTAGTTTCTATTTGTAGTCCTTAGTTCCATCCATTTTTCTTCTGATGAACTTCGTAGTGGTTTTAGCATTCACCAATTTCTTATTTTGTCATCTGCAGTTGTCAATTGTGTGCAGTGCCACCCAACAGATTGTGTTGTTGCAACTAGTGGAATTGACAATACCATTAAGGTAAGACAAATAAAATGCTTCCTATCATGATGTTTGATTATTAAATTTGGAAATCAAATGGTTTCAGATTTGGACACCATCAGCTGTGGCTGTTGAACCTGAGACTGAGAACATTTTGGAGGCCATGGAGAGCAATAAACGTAGGCTGTCTCATAACAGGGAAATGATCTTGTAAGCCTATTGAGCAATTATTAATTTCTCGTCTTTTTCCATAGTTTATTGGAGATTAGTGTCTGTCCTGGGAGCATCAAATGCCCTCATTTAGATGGTGTAGTCAATGCTGAAGTTACAAATTAGATTGCAAATTACTTGATACTTTTGCAAGAAGCTCAGGGCTTCGGTGGGTCCTGGATTTTTGCATCTCTCTTTGTGTGTGTGTGTGGTCAGGGAAGAGGAGTTGGTTTGAGGTTTGGGAATTTCCACATTATTATAACTTATTCCTTTTTGCTAAGAAAATGAATCTCTTTATTCTCTTAGGAGTTTGGAAAAACAGCTTATAAAGTGATTATAGTGAAGAAGCCATATTTTAAGTTATTTGTTAAACTAATTGTAATCTTTTCCCATTTATATTTATGTAAGATGAGCTCTGTGCTTCCATGCATGTGAACAGTCTAAGGCTGGTTGCAGATGCTTTTTCTACCCTGAGCTCTGTGCTTCCATGCATGTGAACAGTCTAAAGCTGGTTGCAGATGCTTTTTCTACCTAAGGCAGAAGAAAATTATGCAATCCATTTGTTTTGTTGCAGTGTTCTAGTTGTGTACTTTTTTGGTAACTGCATTGGCCAGATTGTGTTATTAAGTTTCATTTTCTTGAAGTTAATATGATGTTCATTGATATTAGCAGGCCCTATGAACTTTTGGAGCGGTTTCGCATGCATGAATTTTCTGAAGGAAGCATGCATCCATTTGAATGTGCACAAAGTTGAGGTTTTTTATCAATGGTACAGGTTGCTAACAAGCTGATATCTTTTTGTCTCAGATCCTTTTTCTCCGGCAATATTTCTTTCTGTATTTCTAATCTGTTCTCATTTACTGCGTTTTAGATGCTGCTTGAACAGTGTCCAAGAAGTCCAAGAACTTAAGTGTCAGTAGAAGATATGTTGGTTTCCCCCTCCCCCCCTCCAGTTTCTCTGTTTGTTAGGGTTCCTGGTTTCTGAAATGTAAATAATGGTGTTACGCACAAATTTCGAATGTCTATAAATTAAGACTTGAAAAATGATGCTATATATGTAATCTTCATTAATTTTGTGTAATGCGGGTACAATCTTCGATAGTTTACAGTAATAAAAGCTGGTCATTTGATTATTTTCTTCGTACAATTTTGAAATCCCACAATTTTTTCTTGAACTTGAAAAACTTGATATGAACGCTTGTTTTGCTGCTTTATATTTTTTTGCGAATCGAATGTTGAAATTTGTTTAAGACGATTGATCTACGGCTTGAAAGCTTCTTACAGAGGTTGAAGTTTGATGAACACTCGATTCATGGCTTTAAAGGTTTCTTAAGGATCGAATGACAGACTTTGATGAAAAATTTGATTTGAACTTGAGCGTTTGATTATTGGATTGCTTGAACTTGAGGCGAGAAATCAGTGGTGGCTTGTGCTTGTTGGGAGAGTTTTGGCTTTTCTCTATCTTTTCGAAAATTGAAATTGTCTTCTTGAATAAAAGAGGCCTTCTATTTATAGGATTTTGGAGCCGGTCACTTTACCAAAATGTCCCTATATTTTTACATATTTACGATAAGGGAAATTACATAGTTGCCCTTTGGAAGTAAATTGTAAAAATTACATTTCTTTTTGAATAAATTCCATTTTGTATTAAATTTATATAAAGGTTTAAAATTAACAAATATCTATAACTATATTTATTTTGGAGATATTAATTAAAATATATGATTAACTTTAAATTGATAATTATTATAAAATTCTTATCGAAAGTGATTTAATTTGACGGATCAAATAGTCAATTGTTACATTTTATTACATTTTATTAATAAGTTAATTTATGTAATTTTTAATCGAGATAATAAGATGTGGCAGTTTTTATTGACCAAAATTTTTTGTGTGTACAAATGGAATTTCGAAAACTTCTTTGTTTTCAAATTACTGCCTTTTTTATGCGAAAGAAATTTTCGGAACAAGAGAAAGCAACTCAATAAAAATCTGGAGGTGGTTATTATTTTGGATATTGGTATAGTTTAATGAGAGATGGTTTTGGAATTTTCATGATTATTATTTTAAAATTTATTGGGAATCAATGTACCAGATGCATTTGCCTTTAAGGAGCCGAAAAACAGAAAAATTAGGAACTAATAACCAGATTCGGCTGTCAGGTTTTAGATATTTTTGTGTGATTGCAGCTGAGAAACTTTGGAAACCAAAAAAAAAGGGGGGGAACAAAGAGTAAAGTTTGTTTTTAGATATTGAATGAGCTACATGTTAAATGTGTTTGGTGCTTCAGAATAAAGTTTTGCTGCTGCTGCTGCTTGTTCTTTTCATCGACAAATTAGTTCGCGATAACTGATGTATAATTCGATGGACCCTCCTAATTACAATCGTGGTCGTCTTCCTCCCAACGTGTTTCGGACACCATGGTGGTATCTCCGGTGTCCTCTTGACTAAGGTGATTAGTCAATGCTGTTAAAATGCGCAGAATTTATGCGAAGAGTGTTTATCCTTTACAATGCTTTGCGGCTTATCAAAATGAATAATTGTGAACCTAAAGCCGTAGTTAGGAGGTGGCAAAGTATATATAAGTCCAATTTGTTCGGATACGTATAGTCGATAGTGATGCATTGGACCTTTGATAGTGAACCATGAAGCAAGTGCAAAGGAGACGATGTTATTCCATTCAGAAATATCTGTACGAGGGAAATAAATATTCTATGCGTTTCGTAGTAATCACAAATTAGACGTCAATGAAAATTTATTAACTTTGTTAAGGATCCTTTTATCATATATTTTTGAAAAACTTTAATTAGAGTATAATATTCTCATATGTTTTTAGCAACCATATACCTACATAAATACATGCACGCAAAGTGTACACACACACACACACGTGTGATTATGTTAATTGATCATGTCGGTGTTTGTATAGTTTCGTTGCTGAATTCTCACTACATAAAATCATTTTTCATATGTTATACGATTTCAAAATTGGTGCATCATTTTGCATAAAAAATTACTTAATCTAGCAAAAATAAGTTAATGCGCACGCAAATGTGTGTGTCACGAAGGTTGTTTTTTCGGTACTTTGGTCTTTTGTAAAGACATCCAAGTTTCTGATTATTTCTCTTGGTCGTGTGGCCGTCCTTTGCAGCATCTTTGTTTTCCTCTGTGGGGTTTAGGAAATTGCCTAAAGACTTACTCGCAACCAAAGAGCACTCGTATTTTTTTATACTGGTAAAAGTTATTCGTTCAAACTATTTTTGCTATAATTGCGATATTTGTCTACATAATTTTTTGATTATGTGTCTAATGAAATTAAAATTTAAAATAATAAGATTTACCATATTAAAAATTATTAAAATTATATACATATATATCAACTTACCATAAAAAAAATTATACACATAAGTTATTAAATTTAAATTTCATATAAAATCAAGCATAACCCCAAAACATTCATATGTATCTTCACATAAATATAAAATAAATTATCATAATAAAAATTACTAAAATTATATTTAAGAATCAACATACTATTAGTAAGTAAATATTTTTATAAATTGATTTTTAGCAATCTAAGATTCTTCATAAAATTTTTAAATATTTTTCTATTCAATATGAATTTTTAAAAATATTTCATAGTAAGATTTTCACATACCTAAAATTAACCTAAATAACATTATCTTCTATAAATTTATAAATCACTAGAAAACAAAAGAAGAAATACAAAAGGATATCATATCAAAAAATAAATTATCAAAATTAATTTAATAAAATAGTTAAAATTAATATGATAAAAAAAATATAATACACGTAACTTGCGCGCGGATTGCACTGTTGTATAAATAATAACCATTCCAATATTATTTGCAACATCATGGCTTTTATGTACGGGGTTGCAATTTTTCAACAAAAAAGTAGAACTTTTATTAGTCTAAAAAAAATGAAAATATCCACTTTGAAATTTTTAGGTTTTTCAATGCCAAATACATTAAAATTTTCAGCATACTTGCAACCAAAGAAAAAACTCAAATATTTAATAATCATTATAATATTATTTGCAGCATCTAGGATTTTCCGTGTGGGGTCTAGGAAATTGCCTAAGAACTTTTGCAACCAGAAAAAAACTCTACATATAATAACCAATATAATATTATTGTACAGATTATATGTAATTATCTGACAGTAGACACTGCGATTATAGTATTCATTTTTCTATAAATTTGAAACCGTCCAAAACATGTTCGCATCTCATTCTTTCTGTGTTAAGTGACAATCTGCTTACCTTTCCACTCTCTCTCTCTCTCTCTCTCTCTCTCGTATCTCTCTGATGACAGCGGGAAAAGCAAGTGCTAAAGCAGAATCTAGTCCCACTCCTGAGTGCTGCATGTGTGGTGATCAAGGCCTCTCCTATGAACTCTTCAACTGCAAAATCTGCCAATTCAGATCCCAACACAGGTTTATATCCTCCTTATTATATTTATTTTCATTTTTTGGTGTTCATGTAACAAAAAAATCAAGCATAGAAACTTACAAACATGTTTGTTGCTGTGATTGTTTACTTAATAGTATATTATATGTACAGATAATCTATCCAAATAGATGTTCGTACATCTAATTGTGCAAAGGTATATAACCAACCTCAAATCAAAGATTCAATCGCCTGCAATAAAAAATTGATCAAATCAAGGGATTGAAATGCGTTGTTGCACTTGATTTTAATCATAGCATACTTGAATTGGCATAAAAAATAATTATATGTATTTTTTTGTAGGTATTGTAGCAACTTGTACCCAAAGGCTGAGACTTACAAGGTATGCAATTGGTGCCTCTCTCAGAAATATGATACAACAGATAAAATACAAAACTCGTTGAATTCATCTTCATCTCACAAAAACAATGAAAATAGCGAACATGCTATGATCAAGATTAAGAAAAAGAGTGATCAAGGGGGTGTAAAGGGTCAAAAGGGTAACTTGCACTTGCAAGGAAGCAATCCCATCAAGAAAAACAGGCCACCGGAGAGAGTGGCGGTGGCAGATGGACGGAGAAAGTTGATCGCCATCGGTGGATTGAAGGATCGGCTGAGGAGAACAAAGTCGGAAGATATTTCAAATAGTAGGGGCAAACAAGTCATTAGAGGCAGGGTAAGAAGGTACAAGCTTTTGGATGAGGTAGTGTCGAGCCAATGAACGAGATGGGTGCCATCTCAGACGCCAATCGACGTACACATAAATCATACGTAGCAATATATGTACGTGCACGACGGACGATTGAAGTCGTGCTGTACATACAAGAATTGCCCATAAAGATAAAAGCGGTTTTGGTTTTCTTTTTCTTTTAGTTTTTCTCTTGAGAGTGCATTACGGTTTTGGTCTATAGAAATTAACTTTTCTATGTTATATTGCATAAACAAGGAATAATGTTACGCGAATAATGGAAATATATATTGATAATTATGATACATTACTTGGGTATTTACTTCAACCATTTTCATAATTTTTAGCTTCTATTCGACATATTTTGGAAACAATGTAAAATGAACAAAAATTCAGTAGTTATATGCCTTCCAATTATACTTCTCATATTTTATCAATTTTAAATTTCGATTATGGGGTGATATCTTATAATGCTTAGATTATTGTGGCTTATCATATACATCTTCCACATCTCAATTTCACCTATTATAAAATTCAAAAATTAAATATCATCGTATCAATGTCGAGTGCCAGAATAATTTAAACACGGAAAGAAATTGTATTCTTAATATAAAATTTATTGTAGTGGACGGACTTTTTCATGATGACGAGGATAAGTGAACGGTCATATAATTATTGACTTGACTTTATTTGAGTCAAACGAATGGGTGTTCATATTACTTTCAGGTTCTTTATTTCCAGTTGTACGAGGACCCATTTCACATAACATAAAAAAAAGTGTTGCTCATTATTTGGAAATTGCTTTTCTAATTTATGTATATTGGGAGAAATTTTATGAGGTGAATTTCCAATCTTACAATCATGCGTGGGACATATTTTGAGGGAAAAGTACGTCGTACAAAACTTCACTACCCTTTGAGATTGAGATTCTCATACGAGAACTAGACAAGTATACACGACAAGTGTATAATTTTGAAAAAACTTGAACAAATTCTTAATTACAAACAGAGTAATGACAAATATATAAACAATCATGTACAAAAAGTATACAAAC
>MKEJ01081465.1:0-12345 GCA_001753735.1 Embelia ribes | reverse complement strand
AATGAATTTTCATAATAAATAACTAACGGTGTTAGTTATTGGGTTAAATTGATTAAAGAAAAAAAATAATAGGATAAATTGAAGCAAGTAAAAGGATATGGGTAAATTGAAATAAAACTAAAAGCATAGAGGTAAAATAAACTTTACCCGCTACCATAAAATTAGTAATGTCACCTTAGCCGCGCCTCATTAGTCATTTGTACCCTTTCACATATACAGTTACTAGTTTTTAGTTGTATTTGATTTGATCAGGTTAGTGTGTGGCATGAGAAGTAGTAGGGCATTGATTTTAAAATTGATGCCAATAACAAACCATAAAGGACTAAGATTGATCTGATTTCATTTACAAGTAATTACATTTTGTTGCGAATTGTAGCCTTTTGTTTAAAAAACAATATTTTGCGCTTTTACAGTCATCGAGAATTTTCGTATTGTCTGCATTTTCGAGGCTGCAAATGCAAAGGCCTTATCACGAAGAATCCACCGGAGTGACTAATATGCCGGAGCGCCAATCGGAGTGGCTAAAACGCCACTGCCGTGGATTTTACTTTGCTCGAAAAAATTCGGACTTGTCCATTTTAATTTTTTTATATAAAGTTTCTGCTAACTCAACTTGGGCCTTATTTTTCTATAAGAAATAGGAGAATTTTTCAGAGATCGACTGGCCTAGGAGCAGATCCAAACCCTTTTGCATCTGAGTTCGACCCCGAACCTGGTTTACCGGTTCAAACTGTTTGTCCGAGTTAATCTGTTTAAAACGTATTTATTTATTAGAAAATTATTTTTTAAAATTTTTGAATTTTAAACTTTTTTATTTTTTTCAAAAATCATGTACTGATTTTAAAACGGTTCATTTAATAGCGAGTGAAGAATTGCTAGAAAATAATACTGTTCAGACTACTTGCCTAATTTTGTTTGTAGTATATGGGCCTACAAATTCGGCCCAAATGTTAAATTATTCCTTGCCATCATTATTTAGGCTAAAAGTATATATTATTCCTTGTGTTCATCAAAATAAAAATAGCATTGTCATGTGTTAGAATTTAACAGTCTATTATAATTTCCAAATCTCTAAGATAGTGGTAACATTTAGTTGCATGGTACCTTCCCAAAAAAAAAAAAAAATTTAGTTGGAATTTTTAATTTCCAAATCCATTTCCAATCAACCTTGGCTCCATTAGTTAAATTGGAAGCAATGATTAAATTATAAGCAGAGGATGTTGAAAATGTGTCACTCGAGTGGTTAAGCCGAGCTCCTCGATCCTCAGCATTCCCCGCATTGATGATTTTAGCATTGATGATAGTATTATACATCGCCGGGTTAATAGCTTGGTCAATACTAGAAGTATTCTAAGTGCCACTGCATATATTATCAGAAACTCTCATATTAGTCAAGTCAATTGGTACACTTATAAGTTTATCAAGAGCAACATTACCACACCAAATATCTTTCCAGATATTTATTTTCATCCCGCTACCAACGTGCCATTTGATATTATTTCGGAGGAAATCCCCGTTAGACATGATGTTTCTCCAAATATGGGAGGCCGATCTATTGCAAGGCCATTCTCAAATAGAGATGTTGTTCGAGTACTTGCCTTTTAAAACTCTTACCCAAAGCTTGTTCTCTTGAGTAAGCAGTTGCCACCCAAGTTTAGTTAGTAGCGCAGTATAATGGTCGAAAGCTTTTCTAACACCAAGCCCTCCAAACTCTTTAGGGAGACACACTTTATCCCATCTAACCAAATGGATTTTCTTATTCTCATCGGTGGAACCCCACAAAAAATTTCTATTAATTTTATCGACATTATTAAGGATGCTTTTAGGGAGAGCCGTTGTTTGTATGGAATAGTTGGGGATGGCAGCTGTAATCGATTTAAGGAGGGTGAGACAACCGGCTAAGGATACGTAATGGGAAAGAGGGTTGCCTTGTCTAAGTCCTCTTTTAGGAGAGATGTTAGGAAGGCGATCTCCATTCCAAAGGATAGAAACAGAAGTAAGGACTCTGTTGCGATTGATAGTAGTAAGATGGAAAAAACTGGTATTTCTGTCGCCATAGAAATCCAAGAAAGGCGCGATTTTTGGTCCCGAAAGATTTCTTCTCTACGAAAAATCTCATTAAATTCCTTTTTAAGATGTTTCTCTAGTCTGAAAAAATTATGGGAAAAATGATTGCATTGATTATTTTGAATACCCTCCAATCTCGCGAGAACTCTTTTCTTTTATTGGAAAATGTTACCAAAAACACTTTTATTCCCACTGTTAAGAAAAAAAAGGTAAGGGAATTAAGCTTGTCCCAAATTTCAGTGTTAGACTTGTGTAAGTAGTTAGTAACATCATGAATGAAGCTATCGTTCTCAAACCAAGCAGCTTGGAATCGAAAAATTTAGATCGTGAGGAGTTAGCGTGTATACCTTCAGTGTCCAGAATGAGAGGTGAGTGGTCGGAGTAAGTACAGCGTAGAACCTGGATGGTGCTGTTGGGGAACGCAGTTTGCCGTACAGAGTTGCACAACCCTCTATCCAATCTCCTCATGACGTTAGCTCCGCCTTCTCTATTATTGCTCTACGTATACCGAGGACCTATGCTATGCATTTCCATGAGACCACAATCTGATATGAAATTGTTAATCTCTTATTCTCCTAGAGACTATATGCCCCCCAGTGCTGCAGCTTTCATTCGCGCAACGGATATCATTAAAGTTGGAGTCGCATAATAGGATTAGGGCTTGCATAGACGGCTGAGATTAGCCACTTTTCACAGTTGTTTTTACTAATAATAGCATCGATATATTCACTAGAGCTAGAGTTGATCTGAACCCTAACGCGAACAGGGTTCCAGAGTAGCCAAATACCACCAACACGGCCTAGCGGGTCTATGATGAATTTTTCTTTCAAACCCAGTCTACTAAAAAAACATACCCGTTTGCTTGAAGCAAATTTGCAACCAAACAAGCCTTGTATATGCTAGAAATTTATTTTGTAACTCAGAATTTACCTTCCACATTGCATAAAAAATAGAATGTTAGATGCGCCTTCCCCCAGTTTCTTCAATGGTTGGCACCAGAGACAATTGGCGTACCTTAGTGTGAACAAATATGAGTTGACACGGCCTCTTATTTATTGGAACATCCATATGCGAGTTTGGTTAAAATGAACTAACTCATACGATGACATTTGCTACCAAGGTAGAATTGTATGATCGGTTGATACTATGAATTTTATGATTGATTGGTATTGTTAAGAAAGTCAAGGGAATGAAATTCTCATATTGCAACTGCCAGGGTTCGAATTTACGCCTTTAGAAGCAATCTACTGTCCAAGTACTGACTGAATTATGCCGACATGGGCATGTTTTGAGCATTACTATAGAATGAACTTGATAAATGACCAAGCTTTATTGCATAGAAAAGGCCACACTCTCATATTTAATAATGGCCTAAACCTTCAACAGCACGAAGGACACTCATTGAATAAATTATGGATTGTGAACAAAATATAAATAAAATAAAGAAAAAGTTCAATTATGGACCATCAAATTAAAACTTTAAAAAAATAATAATAATCACGAGTTAATTCCACTTTTGGTTTCTTAATCATATGATACGTCACATTGTTATCCCAATACTTAAGAGGTATTATGGGCATTTTGGGATTGTTTTTTTGTTGCTTATTTCTATTTTTTCCCCTTAAAAATTGTAATATGATGTGTTCGTTAAACTCTAAAACATGTTTTTTTATTAATCTGCTTTTAATTTTTTAAGGGTTGCTTTTGAAAGCAATCGAGTTACCGAAAATGAGTCAAATGTCGATCCTGAAATTGGAAATTTCAAAATTTTAAAATAAATAAGATTAAATATATATATATATATATATATATATATATAATTAAATAAATAATATTTCGAAAAAATTGGAATACCCGAAAATTTTATAATCAACTTCCGATCCCAACTCGAAATTATTTTGGAAAATTCTGGATACCCCAGAATTTGACATATAAAATTAAATAAATAATATATAAAATTAAAATGATTTGAAGTTTTTGGAAATTTCGGAAATTCGGAAAATCCAAAAATTTTATATTTGATTTCCTATCCTGAACTGAAAATATTCAAGCATCCCAGAATTTAAGAATTTAAATTTCGATCCCGAACCGAACTATTTTTTCGGATAATTCGTTTCAATTTTTGGATTCAAATTTCAGGTATCCGAATATTGCTCCGCCCCTTATTGTGCACTCCCAGTGGAAACGGATCTGGACTGCTTCATCCTTATTATTCAAGTTTTCCTTTAAAGCTTTTTTTTTTTTTTTAAATGAAGAAAAAGAAAGAGAAATAATCACACCATCGTTTCATCACAGCAACACCGCTTCGTATACAAGTTATCGTATTATTTTTCAATTGACTAAATTGAAATGACATTTTGGAAAATTAACACTCCCTACTTATTGTATAATTAATTAATTTCCTAAATCCTCGGTTTCACGTATTTTCGACATATTTTGCAAGATATCCATACAAAGTGGACCCCACCAACCCTATATTATTAAGGGCACATTTAGTTGCAATTTTAAGAAAAATAAATTAATTTATTTTATTCAAAAAAAAATTTGGAAAAATGTAACTTAAGACTGCTAAGTTAGTTAGATTGAAATAGTAAATAATTCTAGAAAAGAATTGGAAGAATGTAACTTAAAATTTATAAATTATTTAGATCGAAATAGGAAATAATTTTGGCTTTTAAATTAAGGTAAATTGTACTTTGCCCCCATGAGGTTTCAAAAATATGTCAGAATACTCCTAAAATATCTGAAATTATACTTTCACCTATGTCATGATTAATGTTTGAATTTGATGTGGGAAGAACATTTTACCCAGACATCTTATTATATTAATTTTGAAGTTAATAATTGTTAAAATTGAAGAAATATTATCCTATGCAATCTATCTATATATGTAATTCTATAATCTAATTTTAAGAAATTAAAAAAAATATATCGATAATGAATGCCACATAAGGGGTATATTTCAGTAATTTCAAAGATAATTTATTATCTTAAAGCTCAATTTCACTTTGCCCCTAAAATATTTGAGGTAAAGTGCAATCAATATATAAAATCTTATGGATAAATAGTATAGTTTCAAAAACCTCAGAACATAATCTGAAATTGTCAAAAACCTTGGGGGTGAAGGTGTAATTTACCATAATTCTCAGTGAATAATGATGAGATCAAAGCATGTGATAACACTGCTGTTTGCCAGCCAAACCCACTCCCAAGACACACTTATTAAAATACGGTAAAACAAATTGCATGGTAGGAACTATTTAATACTATTTTATTAAAAATATGTTCAGAAAAAAAAATTTGACATAATCTATAAATTAATGATATAAGAATTTTTAATAATATATTAATTTTTATTTTGAATAATTTTTATGTAATTAAAACCATTTTTTTTTAAAAAAATATTAATTATTTATGTATTAAACAATATGCGTAATATATATATATATATATGGGAGCGGATCATAGCATTAAAATTTTGAAAAAAAAATTTATAAATTTTTTAGGCTGTTCGATCTAAAACGATCAATGGCGAGGATATATTCGAGAAAATGGAGAAAGAATACATTATAGCCGTTGATTGCTTCCAATCCAACGACCTAAAAAATTTATATATTTTTTTGTCAAAATATTTGCCTCAT
This sequence comes from Embelia ribes, assembly GCA_001753735.1. Taxonomy (NCBI): domain Eukaryota; kingdom Viridiplantae; phylum Streptophyta; class Magnoliopsida; order Ericales; family Primulaceae; genus Embelia; species Embelia ribes. The sequence goes on along the minus strand of MKEJ01081465.1, from coordinate 6,637 downwards.
AATCTATTATATATATATATATATATATATAGAAAAACTCATCAAGGGACAAAATATTTTACAAAAAATCTTACAAACTTTTTAGGCCGTTAGATTTGTAGCGAGCAACGGCTAGGATGTATCCTCTCTCTCCACTTTCTCTCCCCACTTTTTCTCTCATATATCATAGTTGTTGATCGCTTAACAGCTTAAAAATTTGTAAAATTTTTTATAAAATATTTTGTCACTCGATCCATTTCCATATATATATATTTATTGGGCATGTATATGGGAGAATAATTTTTTTTGAAGTAGCCCAGCACACTCCATCTCCACTGTCTCTCCCATTATATCACCCCATAATTCACTTCACTCTTTCTCAAAACCAATCTCTCTCTCTCTCTCTCTGTCGCTGAGAGAAACCAATGGCTAGATCTGTGCTGCTTCTGGCTCTCTGCGTGTTTCTCCCTGCTCTCTCCGCCGCACGATACGCGGGCAACCCGTTTCTGGTCACGGGTCGTGTCTACTGTGATACTTGCCGGGCCGGGTACGAGACCGATGCCACCAAGCCCATTTATGGTAATTATTTACTATTCTTATCACTTTACTTTAATTATTAAACTGATATTTGTTGTAGTTTCTATTAGGGAGGAAATGCAGATGTTTTTGGTTAATATTGCTATGGAAATATAATTAATTTAGGATCTAGGATTTATAGTTAAAGTTTTGGGATTAAAATTTAGGGAATGCTCGTACCAGTTTATCTTAAACTATTTAATATCCTAAAATACAGGGTATTTGCTACAATGATCCTCTTGAACCAAGGATCGCCGCTCATACACTATACCATTGTTGAGTTTAGGAGCTGCATGCGCTATATATCGATCTCTAACTTAGAGTTTGTGATAGAATTTGTGATATAGGATTTAAAATTTAAGGGATGAGAATAGAGCAGACACAATGACGAGTGGAACACTCCAATGCAGATAGAAATTATTGGAGCAAATTATTGGAGCGTACTTAGTCTTAGATCTAGTTTTCGTTACATATGTTATGATCTGTTTGCGGTTAATGAGTAAATTTTGTGTTAGATCAAATAATAGAATAACTACATATGATGCTAAACCAGCCTTCTAGTTTTCAATTTCGCCCTGTAGTTGATTACTATTTCTTTAATGACTCTGGTGAAATATAATTAATTTCTGATTTTGGAGTTTTTGTTACACAATTTTGGAATAAGGATAGGATGACTTGGATATGTCATTGAAGTTGAATGGATCTAGTATTTATCAGATCTATAAGTGAATTTACAACGGATCGCAAATAAAATCTATTCGTTTCGTTTAGATTGTTGTTACGGGGTCAACTAAGAGGTGTTAGCCCCCTTATATTTAACTAGTGGCCTAAGGCACACGCAATGCGTGTGTAACCTAAAAGATTTATCCTATATTCAGATGGTTTTATTATCTAAACAAAATATATTAATATAAAATAATTACGCAAAATACCTTATCCAATATGATTTTTTTTTATAGTATGAAATTGATTTTAATAAAGGGAGAAAAGAGAAAAAGGGGAACAGAGAGATATAAAGATAAAAGGAAGAGTACGGTTAAGGAAGAAGGGGTGTATGTTATTTTACTTTTATACCCGTATTTAGTTCATTAGTTCATTAGTTCAATGTGATGTAGAAGTAATTCATTAATAGGCAAAGGGTTAATTTAGTCAAATAATAAATCTGATCAAGATTTATAGTTGCACAAATTTGGAACTTAGGTGACTTAGATTTATTGTCTAAGTTCCATACATCTAATATCTATTATCCGTAAGATCTATTAAATTTTGTGTTAGATCGCATAACAAAATTATAATATGTGTTCCCTAAAACTAGATCTGATGCTGAATTAGTCATTTTTTTATGAAATAAACAAGATCTGATGCTGAACTTGATATGATGTTTGTAAGAAAGATAACAATGTTTGTTTCTCTAATGTTTTGATCTCTAGGTGCGAGGGTGAAAGTCGAGTGCAAAGACAGGGACACTTACGCAGTCAAGTACACCGCCACTGGAGTCACAGACTCAACCGGGACGTACAATATCTTGGTCACGGGTGACCGCGAGGATGACATCTGTAATTGTAACCTCGTGAGCAGCCCTCAGTCTGACTGTGCCGAGCAGGACCCAGGTCGCAGTAGCTCGAGCCTGTGCCTCACCCGCAACAACGGAATGGTCTCCAACATTCGCAATGCTAACGCCATGGGGTTCCTCAGGAGCGAGCCCATGTCAGGGTGCACCCAGATCCTCCAGAAATACCAGGAGACCGATATTTAGAGGACTGATTTTAGCTTTTCTTCTTCAAACATTACATGTTTTGGGATCCCGATACTAATTCGATATGTTATAATGGTTATTATCGGGATGTTTTTTAGAATGTGTCACCTTCGTCTTTCTATTTAACGATGAGATTTTCTTTCTCAGTTTGCTTCTCTGTCTTCTATGTTGGAATTTTGTTAAATTTCTAACTGTTGAATATTGTTTATTCTCAATTTTGAGTCATAAAACGAATGGTGTCCACGCATTGAAATTTAATAATCCGAATTTTTTGGAAAGTTTTCTTAAGGACTGAATGATTCTCGGATGTTAATGGCATATGGTTTCAAAGTGATGCTAGTTGGGTTAGCAATGTTGGGTAAATCTAAATAAAATAAATTATCCCATATTAAATAAATAAGAAATTTAATACATTTTATTGGAAAATAAAAATGTATTGATTGGGCATGGCCAAAGTGAAAAGGATGGGGTACATGGGATTGAGTTTACATATGGTACATATGTATGTACTTGTGTGTACCCTACGGGCGTGTGTTTAGAGTTAGTGGGCCTATTGTGGCCTTTTGTTTTGCGCACAAAACAAGTCTATTAAACAGGCCCAAACCGCTTGATGCAGTTAAAGGCACCATTGTTTGTGAAATGGTTGTTGCACCATTTTTAATGTGGTTAAACACACCCATAAGTTACAACTATTTATAGTTGCACCCCCTGGATTGGAAATAATGGTTGTTGGAGAGACCCTTTCTTTGTTATAATTACCCAGGACCTCCCGACATTTTTTGGATCCATAACAATTTGGAAAATGTGACTTTTGGAGAGACCCTTTCATTTTTATAAATACCAAGGGTCTCCCAAATATTTTAAGATGCATAACAATTACACCAAAAATTCTGGAAAAATACACTTGCAAACAATGCATATATCTTTCATAGCATTTAAAGAGTCGTAGTGAATACCGTATTGTGAAATGATGATTAGAGTTCGGAGTGTCGTTTCTGTCTCGACTTGTGAGAAGTTCTTATACCCTGAGAATCTGTTGTCCATGACGGTTTGAAGCCGAGAGAGGCAGGACAATAAGGATTTAAGAGGACAGTTTGGTACATTGTTTTCGTCCTAAATTACATCCAAAACTGTTGCAATTGTGATTCTATTATAACGTTATCTAACAATCAGATCGTTTCGAAAACGGAAAGCGTGACAAGTGAGTTTTAATATTCAATATTAAATATGCATGTTATTATTAATTTCCAATTTATTAAAAGATTATTAGTCTATAGAATCAACAATCTTAAATCCTTATTTTTTATATATTCCATAGTAATAGTTTCTGGAAAATTAGAAATATAGCATAATAGTAGAATAAATAACATTGCCCAGTTTCTTACTGTTTGAAACGTTTCATTGTTAAAGAAAGTATGTACGTTGCTTTCTTGTTCGAAACGTTGCAGTGTAATCTTGTTGAAACTGGGTACATGTATGTCTGATAGGAACGTTGCTTACTACTTCCCAGTTAGTAAACATTCATTAATTTGTTTGTCTAGTGATATTTTGTTCACTAGAATTATTTAAACAATTCATGTTAGTTATTAAAGTAAACTTATAATACTTGAATGATTGGTGAGAAATTTTTTGAACAGATTGCTAGTTGCTTAATTTGTCAGTAACATAACTAAAACTTTTGTCAGTTTCGTTTCTGTTAGTAACTTTGTATTGCCTTGTCTGTTATGGTTAACATTTAGAAATTATTTTGTACGTTTCAGTAGTTAATTTTAGTCAAGTTCTTCTGTTGTGTTAGTTTTTCTCGACTACAAAGTGTCTTAGTATTTTCAAAAATTTCAAGATTCTGTTATACATAATAAGATATTTCTAAAAGGTTCTGAGTATTTAAAAATTTCCGACTGGTTAAATTCTTTTAAGACAGATTTGATTGTGATTGTTGGTTACATTTCAAGAATGGAAAAGGATAATCAAAACCAAATCCAAACTATTACTAATTTTTGTTCTGATGAGAACAATGACATCCGGCTGCTGTTATATGCGAAGTGAATCTTATCGGGGGTAACCCAATACAGTGGTTTATTGATACAGGTGTCACTCAGCACATTTGTGCTAATAAGTGGATGTTCACATCATACAAAGCAGTCGGCGATGAATATTGTTATATAGAAAATTATGCGACTTCTAAGATTGAGAGAAAGGGAACCGTTGTTCTTGAGATGACTTCCGGCAGGGAGTTAACATTGACAAACGTGTTGCGTGTGCTAGATATTCGCAAGAACCTTGTTTTGGGGTTTGTCCTAAACAAGAAAGGGTTCGTATGGTCTTCGAGTCCGACAAAATTGTGCTCACTAAGAATGGGTTTTATGTCGGTAGAGGTTATAATAGCAATTAAACTAAATATAATAACGGTGGGCCCAAAGGCCAAGTCTAATGATGCTAATGTTGTCCACGAAGCAGACACAGATGTAATGAATGTTATCCATGAAATCAATAAAGTGTCTACATTTGCATATTTAATAAGTCATTTAATTTATGGCATGGTAGATTACGACATGTAAATCAAAATTCTTTGCGTAAATTAATTGCTCAAGATTCACTGCCCAGGTTTAATATTGATAAAGATCACAAGTGTAAAACTTGTGTTGAGGCCAAGATGGCTAAGTCTTCGTTTCATTCTGTTGAATGGAGTATCGAACTTTTAGGGTTAGTAAATACGGATATGTGTGATCTGAAGTATGTTCAAGCTAGAGGTGGAAAAAGGTATTTTATTACCTTTATTCATGATTGTACTCGGTATTGCTATATTTACTTAATGAGAAGTAAAGATAAGGCTATCGATATGTTTATACAGTATAAAAACAAGGTTGAGAATCAACTCGACAAGAAGATTAAGATCCTAAGGAGTGATAGAGGTGGTGAATATGAATCACCTTTTGCTCAAGTGTGTGCCGAGAATGAGATCATTCATCAAACGACAACACCATATTTGCCATAATCAAATGGCACAACCGAACGAAAGAATAGGATGCTTAAGGAGATGATGAATGGGATGATCATTAGCTCTGCTTTACCCCAGAACTTGTAGGGGGAGACTCTCTTCTCCACCAACTATACTCTTAATAAGTTGCTGCACAAGAAGCTTGACAAAACGCCTTATAAATTACAGCATGGTCGCACGCCTAGTTACAAGTTCCTAAAGGTTTGGAGTTATCTAGCCAAAGTGCCTATTCCTATTCCTAAAAGAACTAGAATAGGACCAAAGACGATAGACTATACATTCATTGGATATGCTCATAATAGTAGTGCTTATCGGTTCTTGGTGTATAAGTCGGATAACTCCGAGATACACACGAACACGATACTTGAGGCTCGAAATGCTTCTTTCTTCGAAAGTATCTTTCCATATAATTCAAAGATAGTCATAGAGACTAGTGAGTATGATCATAAAGATTATATTAATGTTAGTGAAAAGATTATATTGATGTTAGTGAAGTACCAGGTATTTCTAGAATAGAAGAAGAAGAAGAAGAAGAAGAAGAAGAAGAAGAAGAAGAAGAAGAAGAAGAAGAATTTCGACGGAGTAAAAGGGCTAGGAAAAAAACTTCATATAGGCAAGACTTTCTAACGTATTTGTTAGAAAATGAACTGCAAACGTATAGTGAAGCTATGTCCACTCCGGAGGCTTCTTATTGGAAGGATGCCGTAAATAGTAAAATAGACTCTATTCTTCAAAACCACCCTTGGATTTCCACTCGGGTATAAGCCTTTAGGTTATAAGTGGATTTTCAAGAAGAAGTTGAAAGAGGATGGTTCCATTGACAAATACAAAGCTAGGTTTGTAGTCAAAGGATACAAACAAAAGGAAGGACTGGATTATTTCGATACATATGCCCCAATCTCAAGGAAAACATCTATCTGAATGATCATAGCTTTTGCAGCTTTGTACAATTTGGAGATATATCAGATAGATGTTAAGATGGCATTCCTTAATGGTGAATTAGAAGAGGAAATTTACATGGAAAAATCCAAAAGGTTTGTGGTTCCAGGTAAATAACACAAGGTGTGTAAATTGGTTAGGCCTTTGTATAGACTTACACAAGCACCAAATAATGGCATGAGATATTCGATCGAGTAATGTTGATAAATGATTTTCGAATCAATAAGTGTGACAAATGCGTCTATATGAAATGTGATAACAAAGATTATGTTATTGTATGTCTCTATGTAAATAATATGATTATCATTGGTAACCGAGATAATATCAAATATACCAAGAGCATATTGTCACACAACTTTAATATGAAAGACCTATGAATAGCCAATATG